>CM032155.1:30883961-31023531 GCA_018901935.1 Pugionium cornutum | reverse complement strand
AATGCCCTCATCTGGTGGGATCGTGAGGTATCTGACAGAAGGAGGAAGAATGAGGCCCATAGACTCATGAGTCGACATGAAAGATGTCATGCGACAAAGGTTTGTTCCACCTTACTTTCATAGGGACTTGCAACGTCGTTTTCGTACTCTTAAGCAGGGTACCAGATCAGTAGAGGAGTACTATGAAGAGTTCGAGAAGCTAAGGAACAGGCTGGATCTCAATGATGATGAAGAAGCATTGATGGAACAATTCTTGGATGGACTCAAAGAAAGAGTCAGCCGCAAGGTGGAAAAGCAAATCTACAATGACTTCAAAGACTTGTTCCACCTATTTGTCCAGGCTGAGCAGCACATCAAACGTAAGAGCCAAGACATCCGCAGCAAGCCTAAGATGCCTTGGGCACCAAGCAAAATTCCCAAGAGTACAAAGGCAAGAGCATAGAGATCGAGTCAAGGTTCAAGAGCAAGCCTCCTGAACCACCCGTGACCAGAGAGCCTGGTAAGTCTTCTAACCCTCAAAGATCACGTGACATAACTTGTTTCAAGTGTAGGGGTCGTGGACACATCTCAAGTGCCCAAACAACGGGTGCTGATTTATGAGCCCCAAGATGAAGAGGACTGTGAACCAGAAGAAGAATACGGTGACATTGAGTACCCTGATGTGGGGGAAGTGCTGGTCACTAGACGTATCCTCAATGCAATGGTGGATCCTTCAGAGACCATCCAAAGGAGAACATCTTCCACAGCCGTTGCACCATCAAGGGCAAGGTATGTAACCTCATCATAGATGGTGGTTCTTGCACTAACGTTGCTAGTGCATATATGGTTGATAAGCTAGGTCTAGAGAAGACAAGGCATCCTCGACCATATAGACTGAGATGGCTGGATGACAAAGTGGAGCTCAAGATCCATGTGCAAATCACTGTGCCATTCAGTGTGGGCAAGTACCAAGACCAAGTCGTGCGCGACGTGGTGCCCATGCAAGCTGGCCATCTTCTGCTAGGAAGACCATGGCAGTTTGACAAAGAGACCAGGCATGATGGCCGAACCAATCTCTACACGTTTGTGCATGAAAAAAGAAAGGTCAGCTTGGCTCCTCTTACACCTGCCCAGGTACATGAGCTACAACTCGAAATGAGTAAGGAAAAGAAACTTATCAAGTCTAATTTTCTTATTCAACCAAGCCATGTCCGGAGAGCTCTAGCCTCGAAGGATTTAATGTTACTAATGGTTTTCAAAGAAGTGTTGAATGTAGAAAAGAACAGGTAGAGCTACCTCCTGAAGTTGCAACTCTCCTCAACAAGTTCCAGGATGTATTTCCAGAGGAGAAACCAGCAGGCTTGCCTCCTTTACGTGGCATAGAACACCAGATCGATCTAGTGCCCGGAGCAGCCCTGCCCAACCGGCCAGCCTACGGATGAGTCAGAGGAGTCAAGGAGCTTGAGAAGCAAGTCAAGGAGCTCCTGGAGAAAGGCTATGTTCAAGAGAGCCTCAGTCCAAGTGCCGTACCAGTGCTACTAGTGCCCAAGAAGGATGGGACTTGGCGAATGTGCGTGGACTGCCGAGAAATCAACAACATCACAGTCAAGTACCGGCATCCGATACCACGGCTGGATGACATGCTAGATGAGCTGAGTGGAGCCACGGTCTTCTCAAAGATAGACCTCAAGAGTGGATACCACCAGGTCAGGATGAAGGAAGGTGATGAGTGGAAGACTGCTTTCAAGACAAAGCAAGGGCTCTACGAGTGGACAGTCATGCCATTCGGCTTGACTAATGCCCCAAGCACCTTCATGCCTTATGAACCAAGTTCTTAGGGCGTACATCAGTAAGTTTGTAGTTGTTTACTTTGATGACATACTAGTTTATAGTAAGTGCCTACGGGAACACCTCACACATCTTGAGATGGTACTTAAAACCCTTCGACAAGAAGAGCTTTATGCCAATCTCAAGAAGTGCATCTTTTCTACTGATAAACTTGTCTTTTTTAGGTTTTGTTGTAAGTTCACAGGGCCTACAGGTTGATGAAGAGAAGATTCGCCATACAAGAATGGCCAACACCAGGCAACATCAGCCAAGTGAGAGCTTCCACGGACTGGCCAGCTTCTATAGGAGATTCGTGCCCAACTTCAGCAGTATTGCCTCACCATTGACGGCAGTAGTGAAGAAGAACGTGGGATTCAGCTGGGGAGAAGCTCAGGAGAAGGCATTCCAGGCCTTGAAGGACAGCCTTACACATGCACCAGTGCTAGTCCTGCCCGACTTCAACAAGACATTTGAAGTGGAGTGTGATGCCTCTGGGATAGGCATAGGAGCAGTGCTAACCCAAGGAGGGAGCCAGTGGCATACTTCAGTGAGAAGCTAGGTGGTGCCTCACTGAACTACCACACTTATGACAAGGAGCTTTATGCCCTTGTCCGAGCATTGGAGACTTGGCAGCATTACTTGCTGTCCAAGGAGTTTGTGATCCACACTGATCACGAGACTCTCAAACACCTCAGAGGGCAAACCAATCTCAAGAGGGGACATGCCAGGTGGATGGAGTTCATAGAGACCTTTCCGTACGTCATCAAGTACAAGAAGGGCAAAGATAATGTGGTAGCCGATGCACTATCAAGGAGGTTTGCCTTGATATCAACCATGGAGGCAAAGGTCCTAGGATTTGAGCACATCAAGGACCTATACAAGGATGATCCTGACTTTGCTGAGAGCTACAAGGAGTGTGGCACAGGGAGTCATGGCAAGTTTTACATCCATGAGGGATTCTTGTTCCGAGAGAAAAGGCTGTGCATACCACAAGGATCATTGAGGGAGCTTATCATCCGAGAAGCTCATGGAGGAGGACTCATGGGCCACTTTGGTGTCGACAAGACTCTAGCAGTGGTCAAGGAGCACTTCTACTGGCCACACATCAAGAGGACAGTAGAAGCTCATTGTGCAAGGTGCATCACTTGCAAGAAGGCAAAGTCCCGAGTGCAACCTCACGGGTTGTATCTCCCACTGCCCATACCGACGCATCCATGGGTGGATATATCAATGGACTTCGTACTAGGTCTGCCCAAGATCAACCACAAGATGCAATCTTTGTAGTGGTGGACAGATTCTCCAAGATGGCACACTTCATTCCGTGTGCCAATGTCAATGATGCCACGCAAACAGCCAAGCTGTTCTTCAGGGAGATAGTACGGCTTCATGGAAAGCCAAGGACCATCATATCAGACAGGGACACCAAGTTCCTCAGCCATTTCTGGAGGACCCTAGGCACGAAGCTCCTCTTCTCTACCACTTGCCATCCTCAAACCGATGGCCAAACTGAAGTTGTCAACAGGACACTATCAACCCTTCTCAGGACTACACTAGGGAAGAACCTAAAGACTTGGGTGGAGTGTCTGCCATTCATAGAGTTCACTTACAACCGAGCCGTGCACTCAGCAACCAAGAAGACACCATTTGAAGTAGTATACGGCTTCAACCCTCTCACCCCATTGGAACAAACGCCACTACCACCAGCTGAGATGACCAACCTCAACGGAGCATCCAAGGCAGAGTTCATAAGGAGGTTACACCAGAAGGTAGCAGAAAATTTGGTGAAGAGGACCGGACAGTACGTGACTCATGCCAACAAGGAAGAAAGGAGGTGATCTTTCAACCAGGCGATTGGGTGTGGCTACACCTACGGCAGGAGAGGTTCCCAAACCTAAGGAGTTCCAAGCTAGCACCAAGAGGAGATGGACCATTCAGAGTGCTTGAGAATTCAAACAACAATGCCTACCGGATCGAGCTACCAGGTGAGTTTAATGTGTCCAATACGTTCAATGTTACTGACTTAGCCCCTTTCCATGCAGATGAACCAGTTTTGAGGACAAAACCTACTAAAGAGGGAGGGGATGATGAGGACATCAGGTCGTACACCCAGCCAGGAGACCAGACTAGCCGACCAGGAAGCTTGCCCGAGACAGCTGGACCATCTGGCATGCCTGCCGGCCCAAGCAGTACCGTCGGACCCTCGACCACAAGGACCAGAGCAACCGGCCTTGCCGGCGGAGAGGCCCAAGCTTCCGGCACACTTGGTGGCGACGTGGATGACACTGCTGGTCCCTCTGGTGATGCCGCCATCTCCGGGATCAACTTGGCCTGTCTTGAAGGCATTCCGGCCAGTACCTCGCACAATCCAGCCGAGTACACGCGCATTTCCACTTCTACACAAGAGGACTCGGACCAAATGAGCTACCAGCTCTAGGACATGCACCTAGAAGAAGTATCTACACCAGTGGCACCTCAAGGAGCAATGACAAGAAGCAGATCAAGGGCACTCTTCCACAAATTCAGCTTATGGGTCGACAAGCTCCTAGAGGAAGATCGACTAAGGACAATGGGCCAAAAATGCAAGGAAGAGTCCAATGGCTTCTCAACAACACAAGGGACATCAGAGACTTGGGCTTTTGTGGCAATAGAGGTCAGGGCCCAAAGATTCTTAACCCTACTCCAAGTCGAAGACTAGGAGCAAGGCGCGTGCATGCCACAAGGATGGGCACCTTCCATTTCTTGGCCATGAGGTAAGTTAAGGTAAGTTTCAATTCGAATATATGCCTCTTTCTGTTTTGCAGGGTAGGATCTAGAATATTTACTTTATTGAGTCAAAGACATTTTAGGAATAGGTCCTTTTTTGATTATACACTTTTGTATCTTTTCCTTTGTGCACTTTTGTAAGTTTTCCTTTTCTTATTTGGGTCGACCCTAGAAGGTCAAGCTGTCGAGCATATTAATAAGGCTCTTTCCAGCATTGTAGTTCGACAACCTTTTTGATATTAATAAAGATATAACTTTTTCCCCAAAAAGTTTTCTCTCAAGAATCTTGTGCGCTTAGAATCTAGTTGAGACCAGCCCTCCTAGCTCTAAGTTTGTGATTTACACGAGGTTCATTACCCCTCGTGTGGTTCACTTCACCCTTCCATCTTTTACCAACCAGAAAACCCCCATCCAGAAGCCTAAGGTTGAGTTTCTCACCTAATCTTCTACAAACAGCCCACGCGCATCCAAGCCTTGAATCGAGGCTTGTATCACTACTCCAAGTCGAAGACTAGGAGCAAGGCGCGTGCATGCCACAAGGACGGCTACCTTCCATTTCTTGGCGGATGAGGACATCAGGTCGTACATCCAGCCAGGTGACCAGAATGGCCGACCAGGAAGCTTGCCCGAGACAGCAGGACCATCTGGCGCGCCTGCCGGACCAGACAGTACCGCCGGACCTTCGACCTATAGGACCAGGCCGATCAACATTGCCGGCGGAGAGGCCCAAGCTTCCGGCACACTTGGTGGGGATGTGAATGACACCGCCGGTCCCCCTGATGACACCGCCGACTCCGGGATCAACTTGGCCGGTCCTGAAGTCATTCCGGCCAGTACCGCGCACAATCCAGCCGGTACAGGCCATCCAGCCGAGTACATGCACACTTCCACTTCTACACAAGAGGACTCAGACCAAATGAGCTACCAGCTCCAGGACATGCACTTAGAGGAAGTATCTACACCAGTGGTACCTCCAGGAGCAATGACAAGAAGCAGATCAAGAGCACTCTTCCACAAATTCAGCTTATGGGTTGACAAGCTTCTAGAGGAAGAGCAGCTAAGGACAATGGGCCAAAAGAGCAAATTAGAGTCCAAAGGCTTCTCAACAACACAAGGAACATCAGAGACTTGGGCTTTAGTGGCAAGAGAGGTCAGGGCCCAAAGATATTTAACCCTACTCCAAGTCGAAGACTAGGAGCAAGGCGCGTGCATGCCACAAGGACGGCCACCTTCCATTTCTTAGCCGTGAGGTGAGTAAAGGTAAGTTTACATTCGAATATATGCCTCTTTCTGTTTTGCAGGGTTGGATCTAGTTGCTTTACATTTTTGAGTCAAGAACATTTTAGGAATAGGTCCTTTTTCGGTTATGCACTTTTGTATCTTTTCCTTTTGTGCACTTTTGTAAACTTTCCTTTTATTTGTTTAAGTCGACCCTAGAAGGTCAAGCTGTCGAGCATATTAATAAGGCTCCTTCCAGCATTGTAGTTCGACAACCTTTTGATAATTAATAAAGATCGAATTTTCTTTCAACAAGTATTCTCTCAAGAGACTTGTGCGCTTAGAACCTAGTTGAGACCAGCCCTCCTAGCTCTAAGTTTGTGATTTATCACGAGGTTCATCACCCCTCGTGTGGTTCACATCCCCCTTCCATCTTTTACCAACCAGTAAACCCCCATTCAGAAGCCTAAGGTTGAGTTTCTCACCTAATCTTCTACAAACAGCCCACGCGCATACATCCTTGAATCAAGGCTTGTATCATTTTGGTATCAGAGCTTAAAGCTCCTAAACCAGGTTGTTTCTATCCTTTTTCTTGTCTTATTTCTAGTTCTTGCATTAGTTTAAGTCGTATTAAAAAAAAATCAAAAAAACAACATCAAACTCCAAACCGAGTGCATCTAGCCTCCTACGTGTATCACTAGGGTTTAGATTCACTTTTGCATTGTCTTGCACGTTTTCCTTTTTGTTTAAATCATATTTCCTTTATTTTTAAGTTAAATTATAAAGAAAATAAAAAGAAAATAGAAAGAATACTAAAGGAAGTCGAATTGGACAGCTAGCACAAGTTGTCAAGAAAGTTTCTTTTTTCTCAAATCTTCACATTTTTTTGAATTTCCTTTCCTTAGGATTTTCCTTTTTGCATTTTTTCGAAACCCCTATAAAAAGAAAACCCTCCTAATAATTTAGAAGCACCCTAATTGTCTTCTTTCTTTGTAGCACACATGGGAGAAGAGAATAGAGACGCAGCTGAAGCCATGATGGCCATGTTCACCACACTCCAAACACAACTCGCATCCATAGGCGAGAGGTTGGAGCGCGTGGAGAGACCAGTAAGATTCCAGGCCATAAGGCACGTGAGAGCTGACCAAGACCGTCCTGAGGGTCCTGAGTACCTTAGGACACGGCACGAACAGGAGGAACCCCAGCCAGATGGAGATGAGGACACACAACCTCAGAACTATCACCATAGGCCGAGAGGACCCCCACGGCAACCAGAGGCAGAAGATGATGGCTTTGAGCCATATGGTCTTCACCAGAGACCAAGAATGCCTCCTAGACGTCATGAGGATGGAGATGAACACACCTACAACCGGGTAATTCATCCTGATGTTAAACTAACTCCTCCAAGTTTTGCAGGAAAAGTAGACCCCGAGGCTTACCTAGATTGGGAGAGGCGAATGGATCATATCTTTGATCATTACAACCAACCAGGACCTAGGAGAGTCTCAATGGTAGTAGCACAACTCACGGACAATGCCCTCATCTGGTGGGATCGTGAGGTATCTGACAGAAGGAGGAAGAGGATGAGGCCCGTAGACTCATGGGTCGACATGAAAGACCTCATGCGACAAAGGTTTGTTCCACCTTACTTTCATAGAGATTTGCAACGTTGTTTTCATACTCTTAAGCAGGGTACCAGATCAGTAGAGGAGTACTATGAAGAGTTCGAGAGGTTAAGGAACAGATTGGAGCTCAATGATGATGAAGAAGCATTGATGGCGCAATTCTTGGATGGACTCCAAGAGAGGATCAGCTGCAAGGTGGAAAGGCAAATCTACAACAATTTCAAAGACTTGTTCCACCTATCTGTGCAAGCTGAACAGCACATCAAACGTAAGAGCCAAGACATCCGCAGCAAGCCTAGGACACCTTGGGCACCAAGCAACATGCCTAAGACAGTGGACAAAGGAAGAAGCGTAGAGATCGAGTCAAGGTTCAAGAGCAAGCCTCCTGAACCCACCCGTGACCAGAGAGAGCCTGGTAAGTCTTCTAACCCTCAAAGATCATGTGACATAACTTGTTTCAAGTGCAGGGGACGTGGACACATCTCAAGGGAGTGCCCAAACAACCGAGTCATGCTGATTACGGAGGCAGGAGAATATGAGTCCCAAGATGAAGAGGACTATGAGCCAGAAGGAGAATATGGTTACATTGAGTACCCTGATGTGGGGGAAGTGCTGGTCACTAGACGTATCCTCAGTGCAATGGTGGATCCTTCAGAGACCATCCAAAGGGAGAACATCTTCCACAGCCGTTGCACCGTCAAAGGAAAGGTATGTAACCTCATCATAGATGGTGGTTCTTGCACTAACGTTGCTAGTGCGTATATGGTTGATAAGCTAGGTCTAGAGAGGACACGGCATCCTCGACCATATAGACTGAGATAGCTTGATGACAAAGTGGAGCTCAAGATTCATGAGCAAGTCACTGTGCCATTCAGTGTGGGCAAGTACCAAGACCAGGTCGTGTGCGACGTGGTGCCCATGCAAGCTGGCCATCTTCTGCTAGGAAGACCATGGCAGTTTGACAAAGAGACCAGGCATGATGGCAGAACCAATCTCTACACCTTCGTGCATGACAAGTGAAAGGTCAGCCTAGCTCCTCTTACACCTGCCCAAGTACATGAGCTACAACTCCAAATGAGTAAGGAAAAGAAACTTGTCAAGTCTAACTTTCTTATTCAACCTAGTCATGTCCGGAGAGCTTTAGCCTCGAAGGACTTAATGTTACTAATGGTTTTCAAGGAAGTGTTGAGTATAGAACAGGGACAGGTAGAGCTACCTCATGAAGTAGCAACACTCCTCAACAAATTCCAGGATGTATTTCCAGAGGAGATACCAGCAGGCTTGCCTCCTTTACGTGGCATAGAACACCAGATTGATCTAGTGCCCGGAGCAGCCCTGCCCAACCGGCCAGCCTACCGGATGAGTCCAGAGGAGTCCAAGGAGCTTGAGAAGCAAGTCAAGGAGCTCCTGGAGAAAGGATATGTTCGAGAGAGCCTCAGTCCATGTGCTGTACCAGTGCTACTAGTGCCCAAGAAGGATGGGACTTGGCGCATGCGTGGACTGCCGAGCCATCAACAACATCACAGTCAAGTATAGGCATCCAATACCACGACTGGATGACATGCTAGATGAGCTGAGTGGAGCCACGGTCTTCTCCAAGATAGACCTCAAAAGTGGATACCACCAGGTAAGAATGAAGGAAGGTGATGAGTGGAAGACTGCTTTCAAGACAAAGCAAGGGCTCTACGAGTGGACAGTCATGCCATTTGGCTTGACTAATGCCCCAAGCACCTTCATGCGCCTTATGAACCAAGTTCTTAGGCGTACATCAGTAAGTTTGTGGTAGTTTATTTTGATGACATACTAGTTTATAGTAAGTGCCTACGGGAACACCTCACACATCTTGAGATGGTACTTAAAACCCTTCGACAAGAAGAGCTTTATGCCAATCTCAAGAAGTGCACCTTTTGTACTGATAAGCTTGTCTTTTTAGGTTTTGTTGTGAGTTCACAGGGCCTACAGGTTGATGAAGAGAAGATTCGAGCCATACAAGAATGGCCAACACCAGGAAACATCAGCCAAGTAAGGAGCTTCCACGGACTGGCCAGCTTCTATAGGAGATTCGTGCCCAACTTCAGCAGTATTGCCTCACCATTGACGGCAGTAGTGAAGAAGAACGTGGGATTCAGCTGGGGAGAAGCTCAGGAGAAGGCATTCCAGGCCTTGAAGGACAGCCTTACACACGCACCAGTGTTAGTCCTTCCCGACTTCAACAAGACGTTTGAAGTGGAGTGTGATGCCTCTGGAATAGGCATAGGAGCAGTGCTAACCCAAGGAGGGAGACCAGTGGCATACTTCAGTGAGAAGCTAGGTGGTGCCTCACTGAACTACCCCACTTATGACAAGGAGCTCTATGCCCTTGTCCGAGCATTGGAGACTTGGCAGCATTACTTGCTGTCCAAGGAGTTGTGATCCACACTGATCACGAGACTCTCAAACACCTCAGAGGGCAAACCAATCTCAAGAGGAGACATGCCAGGTGGATGGAGTTCATAGAGACCTTCCCGTACATCATCAAGTACAAGAAGGGCAAAGATAATGTGGTAGCCGATGCACTATCAAGGAGGTTTGCCTTGATATCAACCATGGAGGCAAAGGTCCTAGGATTCGAGCACATCAAGGATCTATACAAGGATGATCCTGACCTTGCTGAGAGCTACAAGGAGTGTAGCACAGGGAGTCATGGCAAATCCTACATCCATGAGGATTCTTGTTCCGAGAAAGAAGGCTGTGCATACCACAAGGATCACTAAGGAAGCTTATCATCCGAGAAGCTCATGGAGGAGGACTCATGGGCCACTTTGGTGTCGACAAGACTCTAGCAGTGGTCAAGGAGCACTTCTACTGGCCACACATCAAGAGGACAGTAGAAGCACATTGTGCAAGATGCATTACTTGCAAGAAGGCAAAGTCCGAGTGCAACCTCACGGGTTGTATCTCCCACTGCCCATACCAACACATCCATGGGTGGACATCTCGATGGATTTTGTTCTAGGTCTGCCCAAGATCAACCACAAAGATGCAATCTTTGTAGTGGTTAACAGATTCTCCAAGATGGCACACTTCATCCCATGTGCCAATGTCAATGATGCCACACAAACAGCTGAGCTGTTCTTCAGAGAGATAGTACGGCTTCATGGAGTGCCAAGGACCATCGTATCAGATAGGGACACCAAGTTCCTCAGCCATTTCTGGAGGACCCTTTGGAGAAAACTAGGCACGAAGCTACTCTTCTCAACCACTTGCCATCCTCAAACCGATGGCCAAACTGAAGTTGTCAACAGGACCCTATCAACTCTTCTCAGAACAACACTAGGGAAGAACCTAAAGACTTGGGTGGAGTGCCTGCCATTCATTGAGTTCGCCTACAACCGAGCTGTGCACTCAGCAACCAAGAAGACCCCATTTGAAGTGGTATACGGTTTCAACCCTCTCACCCCATTGGAGCAAACACCACTGCCACCAGCCGAGATGACCAACCTCAACGGAGCATCCAAAGCAGAGTTCATAAGGAGGTTACACCAGAAGGTAGCAGAGAACTTGGAGAAGAGGACCGGACAGTACGTGACTCATGCCAACAAAGGAAGAAAGGAGGTGATCTTTCAACCAGGCGATTGGGTGTGGCTACACCTACGGCAGGAGAGGTTCCCAAACCTAAGGAGTTCCAAGCTAGCACCAAGAGGAGATGGACCCTTCAGAGTGCTCGAGAGGATCAACAACAATGCCTACCGGATCGAGCTTCCAGGTGAGTTTAATGTGTCCAATACGTTCAATGTTACTGACTTGGCCCCTTTCCATGCAGATGATCCAGTTTTGAGGACAAAACCTACTGAAGAGGGAGGGAATGATGAGGACATCAGGTCGTACATCCAGCCAGGTGACCAGAATGGCCGACCAGGAAGCTTGCCCGAGACAGCAGGACCAGACAGTACCGCCGGACCTTCGACCTATAGGACCAGGCCGGTCAACATTGCCGGCGGAGAGGCCCAAGCTTCCGGCACACTTGGTGGGGACGTGAATGACACCGCCGGTCCCCCTGATGACACCACCGACTCCGGGATCAACTTGGCCGGTCCTGAAGTCATTCCGGCCAGTACCGCGCACAATCCAGCCGGTACAGGCCATCCAGCCGAGTACATGCACACTTCCACTTCTACACAAGAGGACTCGGACCAAATGAGCTACCAGCTCCAGGACATGCACTTAGAGGAAGTATCTACACCAGTGGTACCTCCAGGAGCAATGACAAGAAGCAGATCAAGGGCACTCTTCCACAAATTCAGCTTATGGGTGACAAGCTTCTAGAGGAAGAGCAGCTAAGGACAATGGGCCAGAAGAGCAAATTAGAGTCCAAAGTCTTCTCAACAACACAAGGGACATCAGAGACTTGGGATTTAGTGGCAAGAGAGGTCAGGGCCCAAAGATATTTAACCCTACTCCAAGTCGAAGACTAGGAGCAAGGCGCGTGCATGCCACAAGGACGGCCACCTTCCATTTCTTTGCCGTGAGGTGAGTTAAGGTAAGTTTCAATTCGAATATATGTCTCTTTCTGTTTTGCAGGGTAGGATCTAGATGCTTTACATTTTTGAGTCAAGAACATTTTAGGAATAGGTCCTTTTTCGGTTATACACTTTTGTATCTTTTCCTTTGTGCACTTTTGTAAGTTTTCCTTTTCTTATTTGAATCGACCCTAGTAGGTCAAGCTGTTGAGCATATTAATAAGGCTCCTTCCAGCATTGTAGTTCGACAACCTTTTTGATTATTAATAAAGTAGAACTTTTTCCCTACAAGTTTTCTCTCTAAGAATCTTGTGCGCTTAGAACCTAGTTGAGACCAGCCCTCCTAGCTCTAAGTTTGTGATTTATCACGAGGTTCATCACCCCTCATGTGGTTCACTTCACCCTTCCATCTTTTACCAACCAGAAAACCCCCATCCAGAAGCCTAAGGTTGAGTTTCTCACCTAATCTTCTACAAACAGCCCACGCGCATACATCCTTGAATCAAGGCTTGTATCATTGGCCGTGAGGTAAGAAAGGTAAGTTTTCAATTCGAATATATGCATCTTTCTGTTTTGCAGGGTAGGATCTAGATTATTTACATTTTTGAGTCAAAGACATTTTAGGAATAGGTCCTTTTTCGGTTATGCACTTTTGTATATTTTCCATTTGTGCACTTTTGTAAACTTTCCTTTTCTTTCTTTGAGTCGACCCTAGAAGGTCAAGCTGTCGAGCATATTAATAAGGCTCCTTCCAGCATTGTAGTTCGACAACCTTTTTGATATTAATAAAGTAGAACTTTCTTCCTACAATCTTCCTCTCAAAAGAGACTTGTGCGCTTAGAACCTAGTTGAGACCAGCCCTCCTAACTCTAAGTTTGTGATTTATCACGAGGTTCATCACCCCTCGTGTGGTTCACTTCACCCTTCCATCAAATACCAACCCAAAAACCCCTATCCAAGAAGTCTAAGGTCGAGTTTCTCACCTAACCTTCTCCAAACAGCCCACGCGCATATAAGCCTTGAATCGAAGCTTGTATCAGTTAGGAGATTTTGAAAATCAGTCAGCCGTAACGGTTTTGTGCCATGATGCTTTCTCCAGCGAGCCCAGCGGAGTTGCAAAGCTTCATCCACTCTGCTAGTGTCGTGTTTCTTAATCGAAGATGGAAAATTCGTCGTTCAAATCGCAGTTTTGGGAGATTCCCGAAATCAATTTTGGGTTCTCTATTAACCCTTTTAATACATCACTGTGGATTTGAGGAAAACCTATTGCGATTCAAGGTTTCCCATTTCTGGACCACACTTTTTGGAAAGTTCCCAATTTTGAGAGGGAAGGATTTCACAATCTTGGGAGCGCGTGAAAGAGGAAAATCCTCTAGGGTTGAGGTTGAGCATATAAAATCCGATTTCTCCCCATCGCCATCTCCCTCTACAAATCGCGAGTGTTCCTTCTCTGAGATTCTGGTGAAACCTTGCTTTTTTTTCTGTGTGAATCCGGCTAGTTCCAGTTGCTTTTCTTGAGTTGTATCTTCTCGGTGTATCGTGGTGACTTCTTCGTCATCGACTCAGCGCGATCTATTTCTCCAGCGCACCTTTTTCCTTCTTCCAATTTTCTTTTCGGTTCCAATATCCGGCACTCTTCTCGTTTTACGGAAAAATCCTCCTTTCTTTATTTTTGGTATTTTTCCATGAATAGAGTAGATTGTTCTAATCAGTTTTCTTGTCTTGGAGGTTTGATATTTCTTTCTTCCTTTCCGGCAGTAACCGCGGTTGTTGAGCTTTCTTCTCTTAACGTGTGTTTAAGCTTCGTGAAAACTTTCGGCAACGTTAAGATGACTATTTCGGGTTTTCTCGTGTCCAAGAATTGTGCTGTAATAAAAAAATCAGATCCAATCAAGATACGAGCTTTCGATAATTCCTTTGTTCTAAAGCGGTTCGAGTCAACACTTGTGGGTAGAATCCTGAATATAACGATGCAAAGTCATAGGGTTCAGACCTTTATGTCTCTACTGCCAACGATTTGGCAATGCGAGGGTCGAGTTCAAGGTCAGGATTTCGGCCATAGACGTTTTATGTTCCGCTTCAATTCACAAACGGATATTCTGGCGGTGCTCAATAAGAGACCTTACCAATTTGATCAGTGGATGACAACACTTGAGAGATGGGTCCTGAGTGTTAGACCCGACTTTCCATCAACCATTGTGTTCTGGGTAAGGATTTTTGGGATTCCAACACATTACTGGGCCGAGGAGACCATTGTGGACATTGGGCAAGCCATTGGTGACTTATTACATTATGATGTTGGGGAGGCGAAGGTTCGGGTCTCAATCCATGCTGAAGAGCCTCTAGCATTTGTGCGCGACTTGGAAATTGTGAATGGGTACATCATTACGGTGGCCCTAGACTATGAAAAATTAGCAAACTTTTGTGAATTTTGTCATAGGATTTCATATGATGAGAGACACTGTCCAGAGAAGCGAGAGACGCGGACTTCGGACAATGGCGGACCACCCCCACAGCATAGAAGAGAGGAGCTTGATTTGAGACCTCGCAGAGCTGAAAAGGGGAGGCATGTAAAGGAGAGACCTGTGAAGGAGAGACCCCCAAAGGATGTTAGGGATGCAAGGGCGAGGGAGGCAAGAGAGAAAGAAATCAATCAACCCTCAGCAAGGAGAACTTTAACGTTTCAAGAGCATAAGAAAGCCGACTCAAATCAAGGAAGTAGAGATCCTATGATGGATTCTGAGAACAATAAAGGCTCTGAGGAATGGGTAAAGAGACCAGATATGAGGATTAGCAGTGACGAAGGAAGGGTGAGAAAGAGAGAGGACAAAAGATCGGCTTGGTACAAGGAGACAGAGGAGGTGGCCTATCAGGCTAACAATCGTGAAAGAGTTTCACGAATTGTAAGAGGTTCTTCTTCGTTAATTCCGACTATTCTCCTAACGGAAGATGATGTCCTTCCCCCAATTTCAGCTTAATGGAGGCGAGCTTCATAACCCTAAGGAGATTATATCACCAATGTGGGACATTTTAATAGGCGGCCCCAAACGAGCTATCTCTCTTCTCAAGGGAAATGGTGAAATGGGAGAGCTAAGGGCAACAACCAAACTGGGCAACCAGATTAGCATGACCCTCCATGCAAGGAAAAAAATTGCGTAAAGCCCATTCAGAACCGCAAGAATGAAGAAGCAATCATCTCTGATGATCGGAGAGGCAAGGAGGCTTGAAAAGGCACTTACAAGGGGAGAAAGAGGAAATAATCCGTCCGCCGCAGACATGGATCCCCTGATAGGGGGAAAATCTGAGGCTCCAAAAGATCCGGTGCCCAAGGAAAGGCCACCAGAGGATGCCTAATGCTTCTAAGTTGGAACAGCCAGGGAGCGGGAAGCTACTATTGATGGTAATAAAGTTTTTCTCTATTTCTTTTACGGAGATCATGTCGTACATTTAAGAATAATGTTTGGGAACGTTTCACCAGAATAAGTCTAAATAGGTCGGAGCCTTGGCTCATGGTTGGCGATTTTAATGAAATCAACGATAATCACGAGAAATCAAGAGGGAAAATCAGCTTACCTAGCACATTTTTTAAACTTTTAGCTCATGCAGGAGAATTGTGGCATGGCTGATTTTCCATATAAAGGGAATTTCCTATCATGGTTTGGAAGAAGAGGTTCAGATATAATACGTTGCAGACTCGATAGAGTAATGAGCAATGAGGATTGCACAACATCTTCTCCCATACTATGGTGGAGTATCTAAACTTCTGTGGATCAGATCATCGCCTAGTTTGGATTAAGTTTTTATCCAAATCAGGACATATATCTCGCTGTTTTCGCTTCGACAAGCGATGGCTCTCTAAGCCAAAATTTGAAAATACAATCCAGTCAGGGTGGTCCCAAATGGGAGACTTTCAGAACATCTCGATCCATGATCGCATTACCCGATGTCGCAGGATGATATCTCGTTGGCGCCGTAAAGAGAAAATTCTCACCTCTCGAGCTATAGTAGAGTTAAAGTCAAGACTAGAAATAGCTCAATCGGAGAACTCGACATCGGCCGCCGAGGTCTCACATATAAAACAACAACTGTGTGGAGCGCTCATGGAAGTGGAAGTATACTGGCAACAGAAAATCCGAACCCTATGGCTGAAAGAAGGTGACCAAAACACAAATTTCTTTCATGCCATAAAAAAGCAGTGACGGGCAAGAAACTGCATTGCAGGCCTCGTAGACAAATTTGGCGTATGGGTCGATAAGGAATCTAAAATTGAATCACAAGCCCTAGAATACTTCAGTGAAATATTTTCTACCTCTTCAGTCTTTGATATAAAGACATCTTTTATTATTGTGACCACCCGAACTACACCAGAAATGAACATTTAGCTGACAAGATTGGTCTCTAAAGAGGAAGTTAAAGAAGCTTTGTTCTCACTGCATCCGGACAAAGCACCATGACCAGATGGCATGACAGCTCTTTTCTTCCAAAAATTATGTTACTTTTTGGGAGAACATCTTGTCACAATGATTATGGATTTTATGTTACATGGGAAATTGGACCCTATACTCAACGAAACCAATATATGTCTTATCCCAAAGACAGAGAAGCCCAGGTTGATGTCGGAGTTCCGTCCAATCAGCCTATGTAATGTGTGTTATAAGATTTTATCCAAAATCTTATGCCATAGAATGAAGGAAATATTACCTTCCATGGTCTCATAAACACGATCAGCATTTGTTTCTAGGCAGGTAATATCTGCTAACATTTTCATTGCTCAGGAGGTCTTCCATGCTCTGCGAACGAAACCTAGCTGTCAAAAACGCTTCTTCGCAATAACGACTGATATGAGCAAGGCATATGACAGAGTGGAATGGAATTTCCTAGCGGACCGGCTGGCAAAATTGGGATTTTCGGATCGATGGTGTGACTGGATCATGACATGCGTCAACTCGGTGACATACCACGTGCTGATCAATGGATCCCCGAGGGGTTGCATAACCCCATCCCGGGGCCTTAGAAAAGGCGATCCTCTATCACCTTACTTGTTCATTCTTCGTACTGAAGCCTTGATAGCAAATCTAAATGCGGCCGAGGCAGCGAAAGCCATCTCAGGCATTCGCGTCGCTCCGACTAGCCCACCAATATCCCATTTATTCTTCGCAGATAATAGTTTTTTCTTTTGTAAGGCCTCATCAGCCCAGTACGATACGATTTCTAGTATCCTAGATATGTACTTCAAGGCTTCAGGCCAGGAAATAAACTTCGAGAAATCTACGATCACCTTTGGCAAAAAAAGTGCTAGAAATATCTCAATCAGGTATAAGGAACAAACTGGGAATCATGCGAGATGGAGGATTACGGAAATATTTGGGGATTCCATAAAATCTTAAGGAGTCAAAAACACAAATATTTGCCTACATCAGAGATCGGATCCAACAGAAAATAAATGGTTGGTCTGCATTACTTTCACGAGGAGGCATCCCATCATCGTCATCGCTCTTCCCTCATAATAGCCTGATTGTCAATTTCGACTACCTAGTAGAGAGAATTTCGAAGACGAGTCAATCATAACCGTTTCCATGGATTCTATGGTTTATCTAGAAAGCAAGAAATGACAAAATCTATAATAATAAAGATTGGACTTCAATGGATATCTTGGACAAGGCCCGTACGGAGAATGACATCTAGTCTTCATCAAATGAACTGAAGGAATTGGAGAGAAAAAAGGAAGAAGATATAACTCCAATCAATCCTCATTCATCGCCACTAACACCGTTTGTTTGTTTCATAGATGGTTCTTGGACAGCAAATGACGAATCGACAAGGATCGGTTGGGTTCTCAAGCTGTAGGATGGTACGAGTGATTTTTTGGGTATGAGAGGTACTCATAGAGATTTATTTCTATTACATATAGAATTTTTTTAGTCTTATTTGGTCTATGACTAGTCTACATAAAATGAATCGCTATTGTACTAGATTTATTATTGATTCCACGGAATTAGTACGACTAATATTGGATCTAGAAGGATGGCCAGCTTTCACTTCGGAACTAGAGGAGTGTGAATCAATCCACCACCATTTTCCAGAATTTTCCCTGTGTCATCAATGGAGAGAGAATAATGCACATGCATACATGTTGACGAATAAAGCACGTGAAACAAAAGCTATTTTCTTATATATTAGCACTTCAATCCCGTATTAGTTTGATGATACACTAGGCATTTTCTGATTTTTTATGAATTGAATATTTTAAGTGATAAAACAAACTAGATTAGTTTGATTTATCAATTTGAACACATGAAAAACCCTCAATTTGAACGCATTACTTTTAATCTTCTTTATCAATATTTTATGAAATACCATAGTAAAAATTGTAATATTTGGTGCATAATTGATAATAGTCGTACAAATGCGTAGGTTTGGGTTTTCGACACAAATCGATTAAATCAAACAGACCGAACCAAATTTTTTGATTATTGATTTTAATTTATTATAATCGCTAAATCAATTGATTGTATAATTAATTTTGTTCGGTTTGGTTTGAAATACAAAACCGATCTGTTTTTAAACCCAAACATTGGAAACCTTTCTAACCAAAAAATTAAAATTGATCGAAAAACCAAATAGAATGTACTAAAATTACCCAAAAAACTAAAATTATCATAGTTTAACCAGTTATATATAAAAATTTGTAAATAAACTGAATGTTTCGGTTTATTTTGGAACACATTTCTATACAAAGAATCGAACCGATTAACCTAAAATAGGAACCAAATTGAATCGATATAATTTATTTTCTTTCAGTATACTTTTAGCTAAACCGATTACACCTTAACTTGAATAACCTAAAAAACATTGAAAATCGAGGTCTACGTATGCGAGTAAAAACTCTTGTAGTAAAAATAATGCAAAATAGAAAAGTTTGTGCCCTTTAAAATTGGATAATCCCAATCAGACACTTAGACACTACAGAAGTACAGATGAACAACCAAAATATGAGAGGATAGAAATGTACACAATCATATAAAATTTTTGTCAGTAGCACAAAGTATATTTGCAAAATAACAATGTCCAAGTTAAATAATTTGATATGGAATCATCTTATCAAAGTTCAATAATGTTGCTGGATTTAGGTTCAATTGTGTAATAATGCAACTTTTTCAACCGTTTGTTTGTGTTAAGGACAATTTTTAGAAATACTACAAAAAATTTAGGTTCAAATAATATCATTGATAATTTTATTTTTCTAGAAATACTATTATTATTTTTTTAAAATAATACAAAACTAAAATTAATTTTTATATCCTAAAAATTACATGATAAATTTTAAAAACCAAAATCCTAAACATTGTAAACTAAACCGTGAATCTAAATATTTAAATTATAAATATTTAAAAATTAGAGTAATACACTAAAATAGCACAATTTTAACTTTTTGTTTCAAATTTAGTACTCTAAATTTAAAATTATAAAAATAGCACAAATTATTTTCTAAAAATACATAGGGACATTTGTAAAATTGACCTAATACTTACCTCCAAATGCAAGTTTAACCCCCTTAAATTTATTTTTGTAAAACTAACTTTCTATCTCTTTTTTATCTTTCAACAATAATTTTATTTACAACTTTTCCATTACATTAAAATTAACTATTATTTTTAAATACAAACAGACAATTATGAACAAACTTTTCAAAAATATCACGAAAATACCATCTTCTTCATTGCACACAACCACCATTGTCGTGGTTATTAGGAGCTCGTAATTCTATCGACACACCCACCATTTACTTCTATTTCTTCATCAAATCTCATTCATCTCAAACTCTTTCATTTTCTCTCACATTTTCTTCTAATTTCTCTCTTCACACTATCTTCAAAAGCTTCCAACTTTGCAAAACATCATCATTATCCGTTAAAACAAGCTTCTGTAAGTCTATATCGGTCATCCTTTAAGTCGTTTAGCTAAAAAATCAAGATCGAAGCTTAGTTTTCGTATTTTGGGTACGATTATATTTTTAAGTTCATACTGTTACGAGAAGTTTGTTTTGTATTTTATTTGCAAAGCAGACTTCTCTAGAAGACTTCTCGAAGTCTGCTTTGCAAATAAAATACAAAGCAGACTTCTCGAAGTCTGCTTTGATCAGAATAAATTTCGTTTCAACCGGAATAAACCATTTTTATCACTGAAGCAAACTTCTCGAGAAGTCTGCTTTGGTGACAAAAAAAGGTCAATTTCTGCAATTAAAAGTAAATTTTTTCCAAAGTAGACTTCTCGAGAAATCTGCTTTGATTGGAATAAACCTCGCAGACTTTCCGAGAAGTCTGCTTTGGTGACAAAAATGTTAGTTTTCTGTAATTAAAAGTGATTTTTTTCCAAAGCAGACTTCTCCAGGAAATCTGCTTTTGTCAGAATAAATCTCGTAGAGTTCTCGAGCAGACTTGTCGGAGAAGTCTGCTTTGGAAAAATTTTACTTTTAATTGCAGAAAACTAACTTTTTTGTCATCAAAGCATACTTCGAGATGTCTGCTTTCTATTGTATTTGTAAAGCAGACTTTGAGAAGTTTGCTTTGTATTTTATTTGTAAAGTAGACTTCGAGAAGTCTGCTTTGTATTTCATTTGCAAAGCAGATTTTTCGAGAAGTTTGATTCATTGACAAAAAATGTGTTGCAGATAATGTGTACAATGAAATTGATTAATTTGTACCACAGATAATGGTCCAAATCTGTATTATCTGTGGGGAGTGGACTATGACAGCGACTTGTAATTTTTCTATGGATAAAATAAGAGGAGGTAAAATGTTTGTAATTGAGGATGATTGCAAACATCAAGAACTTGTCGAAATAATGCAAGATGATTACGGATTCGATAGGCAATATGATGTGTTGGAGTCAAGTTATGTTCTACCACATGCGTTGTTAGATAAAATATCGTGCGATACTCCTCCTATGAAAGTGACAAATGATAGACAAGTTCGTAACTTGGTGGAGTTATGCAAAAGTCATGTTATATGTCTTTGTGTCTTTGTGAAGCGTGAAAATAATTCGTCTGAGGGTGATGATGTCTCTGATGATGATAAAGATTTCGTTGTTGCTGAAGATGAGAATAAAGTTTACTCGGACGGTGAGGATTACAGCCTTTACGGTAAAGTGAAAGATGAAGATAGTGATGAAGATGATAAGAAATTCAGTTTTAGTGTTGAGGATCTCAATAAGGAAGTTGCGAGCAAGGACAAAGGTTAACTCTGGGATGTGTTGAAAATCTATATGTGAAACAAAGTTTTCCTTGCAAGGCTAATTTGGTATCACAGTTGTGTAGGATGTCGATTATGCAGCAATTCGGTTTCAAGGTTTATAAGTCATCAAAGTAGTTGTATGTGATAATATTTCGTGCCAAATATTGCGCATAGAAGGTTCGAGCTGTGGTCAAATCTAGTGAATCGAATATGTTTTGGGTGACGAAGTATGTGCAAGATCATACATGTTCAGTAATGGACAAGTTGAATGGCCATAAACAAAATACTCTAAGATATATCGCTCAGATGTTTATGGAGCGAGTTGGAATAATTGATGGAATTACTCCAAAAAACAGTCAAAGACTCAATGAAGGTAATGTTTGGTATTTCTATGGATTATACGGCTGCATACAGATCATTAATATATGCTCAATAATTGGTAAGGGAAACAGCCGAAGATGGATATGACAAATTGCCTGCATATTTGCAATCCATTCAGAAAACCAATCCATGTACGGTTACTACTATTGAACTCGATAAGCATAGAATATTCAAATATTTGTTCATTGCATATGGAGCCTCGATTATTGGATTTGACTATCTCCGAAGAGTTGTTGTGGTTGATGGGTCCCATCTCACTGGAAAGTACAAAGGTGTTTTGCTTGTGGCAACTGCACAAGATGGGAATTTTCAGACATATCCACTTGCTTCAGGATTGTTGATTCTGAGAATGATGATTCGTGGGAATAGTTTTTCACGAAAATTTGTTGTTGTATATCAGATGAAAATTTGTTGGTTATAGTTTCCGATAAACATAAATCCATGATGAAGGCATGCGCACGTGTTTTTCCTCAAGCGCACCAAGGAATATGTTATTATCATCTACAAAATAACATAATCACGAAGTTAAGGGGAAGACATTTATTGTACTTGGTGAAAGGTGTTGCATACGCATTTACGATGACAGAGTTTAACCGTTATATGGATAAAATACGAAAAGTGAACAGTAACCTTGCAGATTACTTAGACAAAGCTGACGTACGACTTTGGTCACGAGTTTACTTTCCAGGAGAGAGATATAACATAAAGACAAGCAATATTGCACAATATATCATAAAAGGACCACGTGGGTTTCCTATTTCGTATTTGCTTGAATACATACGGGAAAAGATTGGAATGTGGTTTTGTAAAAGACGTGAAGACGCTATGAAACTACAAACACTGCACTCTCGAGGAGTTGAATATTTGTTGGCCTTACGTTCACACGATGCACTCAAGTAAGGTGCAACACATTGATAGTTGGGAGTTTTATGTGACAGGAGGTTCGCGAGATTGTGTTGTTGACGTACAACATCATAAGTGTGGGTGTCGTGTGTTTGATATTGAAAAAAATACTGTGTGAACATGCTATTACAGTTGCGATGACGATTGATATGCATGTGTCTACGATGGTATCTCCGTTCTACACGAAAAATTACTTGTACGCGGCATATGCGCATAATATTTATCTAAAAATGATAAATTTCAAGTTGTTTCCGAAGCACGATGTCTTCCGCCGTTTGTCCGACATCTTTCTGGCCGACAAAAAAAGTCTAGGTACCAAACGTTGCTTGAAATTGCATTGGAAAAAGGAGCAAAACCAAGAAAAACGCACAAACAATACACTTGCTCAAAATGCAAACAACCAGTCATAATCGATTGAATTGTGTAAGTCTAGTTTCATTATTGTTGAGGAGACTAACATTTATTTTTACAAATATTTTTGTTTTGCATAGCATGTACAATGTGGTGACAATAAAAGTAAGGAGTAGACTACAAAGAAGTCTACCGAGAAGTCTCCAAAGAAGTCTGCCGAGAAGTCTGCAACGAAGTTTGCTGATATAAATATGTATTTTATGAAACATGGAACCAATCATTTCAATTAATTAGAAAGCACAATGTCATCGATGGTGTGTTACAAAAACATCCAACACCAGCCTGCACCGTAATTACAACATATATATTGATTACAACAACATCCAACACAACTAATTATGTCATAATACTAAGTCATACTAATAAATCATACTAAGTCATACTACACATCATCCATAAATGTTAATGTTAAGCATATCATACGACCTTTCTTCTGTCCCACATTGATTAGTCTCGTCAAAGATCTCGGTAGTTAACTGAAATACGAAGCAGACTTTGAGAAATCTGCTTCTCGAGAAGTCTGTTTTGTAATTAAAATACAAAAAAGACTTCGAGAAGTCTGCTTTGTAACTTAAATACAAAGCATAAAAATGCAACAAAATAAATCGCAAACGCAACCACAATCCCGGAAATCATAGAAAAATACAACAAAATAACCATCAACGCAAGAAAAATCCCAGAAACCACAGAAAATAACCGTCATCTCAACAAAATAACAATGATACAAAATATTAAGAAAAATCATTTGAAACAGTTAAAAATCACATATATAGCAAAATATTCAGAAAATCTATCAAAATCACATAGCTTTAACGGCGATAGTGGGGATTCAGAGACGTCGAGGGAGAAATCTATACCAAAAAACAACCAAAAAAAAAATTGAAACACCCTTTTAAACCGCGAAAATTTTTTTCAAATATCATGGTTAAAAATCATATACCAAAACAAAAAAAAGTTTCAAATATCACAGTAAAAATCACATACCAAAATAAATACTTAAACACCTTTTTAAAAATAAACCCGCGAAAACAAATTCAAAATATATTAGAAACTATTTTTCCAAGTGTTTCTTACCGTGAAAAGTGCAGCAGCGGAGGGGACTCCGAAACGTCGGGAAATCTATAAACGGCAGGATATATAAAACAAAAAATCCAAAACAAAAATCAAAACAAATATAATATATCAAACATCAACTGAAACATGTAGATCTACTCATACCATCGCGGAGAAAGACAGAGTGTCGCGGGGGAAAGAGAGATAGAGACAAAACCTTACCGTGGGGCAAGAGAAAAAGAGATGGCAAGAAGAGATAGATATGACGGTGAGAGAAAACCGAGAACCTTACCGTTGGAGAGAGATATGATGGAGAGAGAGCGAGAAAACCTTATTGCAGGAGCGAGAAAGCCGGCGAGAGATTGACGGTGAGAAAGATGGCAAGAATATCGGCGACAGAGTAAGCGGTGGCGAGAGAGAAACAGGTTTTTTTCGCCTCGAAAATAAGTGTTAAATTATTAAGATTTTGGCTTATATACTTGTGGTAAAATCGGTTAGGTTAAACTGTCCAATCACTAAGAAACCACGGTTTGCTAAAAATTCCTGGTTTGCGCAGACTTCCCGAAGTTTGCTTTGAATTTTTTTTACGAATCAGAATTCTCGACGTCTGCTTTGTATTTTATTTACAAAGCAGATTTCTCAAAGTCTGCTTTGTATTTTTTAACAAAGCAGACTTCTCGAAAATGTCTGATTTATATTTTATTTACAAAGCAGACTTCGAGAAGTCTGCTTTGTATTTTTTTTACGAAGCAGACTTATCGAAGAAGTTTGCTTTGTATTTTTTTACAAAGCAGACTTCTCGACGTCTATTTTGTATTTTATTTACAAAGCAAACTTCTCGAAGTATGTTTTGTATTTTTTTTTACGAAGCAGACTTCTCGAAGAAGTTTGCTTTGTATTTTTTTATGAAGTACACTTCTCGAAAAAGTCTACTTTGTATTTTTCTTACGAAGCAGACTTCTCAAAGTCTGCTTTGTATTTTTTTTACGAAGCAGACTTCTCGAAGTCTGCTTTGTATTTTACTTACGAAGCAGACTTCTCGAAATCTGATTTGTATTTTATTTACAAAGCAGACTTCTCGAAGTATGCTTTGTATTTTTTTACGAAGAATTCTACTTTGTATTTTATCTACATAATCCTAAACTCTAAATTGAAAGAAACCGGTTTAGTTACATTTAATTTCTGGTTTGTGTAGATTTCTCAAGAAGTCTGCTTTGTTAAATGTACGATAACATCTCAAGAAGTTTGCGTAACCCTAAACCCTATATAATAAGTTTCACTAAATGTGCAAAAATTTTGTTAAAAATTGGATGAATATGTTAAAGATAGTTAAGTAAATGCAAAACTCAAACAATTTTTCCTTCAAAATTTGTAAATCTAAATTTTCAAGTTTACCACATGATATTTCAAATTCTACCATGAATTCTCTACACAAACATCAATTACTAACCCATAACATCTAACAACGAAAACTAGCAAATTTTGATACCATTAGATCGAATCCAATCTCCTTATTTTTGAATTCATTATAACTTTTATGTACCTTTGACATGTATATAAATTTTTTTCTAACAATTTTTAAAAAAATTATATATTTCACGATTTTTTATTTGATTTAAGTAATTTTTTACAAAGTAGACTTCTCGAAAAGTCTATTTTGATCCCAAAAATACAAGCAGTACTGAAACGTAATTGATATTTCTACATTATTTTTTAGTCAAAGGGATTGTTTAATAATTTCTCTACCCTCATGTGTTAGTTTTGCAAGAATGTTTTCATGACGGTTAAACTTGTATTTGGAGGCAAGTTTTAGGTTATTTTTAGTAATTCCCCCAAATACATATTTAGCATAAATAAATTATAAGTATAATTAAAATATTATATTTGAGTTATTTTTTTCCTTATTAAAAAGAAGTTTTAAGGCATTTTAACATTAAATTTATGCTATTTTTAGAAATTTAAACTAGGAGTGCTATATTTGAAACAAAAACTTAAAAAAACTACTGTTTTTGTCAATTGCCCTAAAAATTATTTAAAATTTTTATGTTATTTTAAATCGAACTTTACAATAGTATTTTTGTAAAAGGTAAAACTAGTAGTAGTTTTGGAAGAATTTATGATATTGTAGAGTATTTCTTATGAGAGCATATGTGAAATAACCAACAAAGAATTAAAATTAAGAATATAACAAAAAAAATGCGCAAGTAACTCTAGTATACTATTTGAAAATTTATTTAATTGATTATCTCGTATATATTAAAAAAGAATTAATTTTTGAAAATAATAATTAGATATCGTTAAAAAAAGATGACATGATTAAAAATAATTATGAAATTGCGATTATTCAAATGTAACATGGGTAATTTGAGACATAAATTTACTTTCAACAAATAAATTAATTTATACTAATATTATAAATTAAATCTACAAAACCAAGTGATATGTCATATATAATTCGGCATGCCATATATAACTCGATATAACTACTATTTTGATTTATACCGAATCATAGAAAGTTTTGAAATAAGTGATAACCAACTAAAAAATATATTATAGGTATATATTACAAATAATACAAATAGTATCTAAGATTCGTCTAAAATATCCAAAATTTAGAATTTTTATATTAAATAGAAGTAAGTTTAGAAAATTAATCTTTATTTTAAGTGAAAAGTGAGTTTTTTAAAAAAAATATTTATATGTCACTAGAAAAAATAAGTGAACCTATCATTATGATTAAAATTGGGTTCGGTTAGACATATACTGATTTTTATATAAAACATTTTTAACTGGTTATACTTTGTAAATTTTTTTTTCATCAAATAAATTAAAATTGATGCTATGTTTAAAAACTGAAATGAATGAACCGAATGAACATGATAATATATGTATGGACAGATGTGCTTCTAACACTATGGTAACATGTTATATTCTCAAAAGTTTTTTACTAACATTAACCATACTGTAACATTAATGTCAATGCCATTATTATGTTGCTAAAAAATATTGATAGATGTAAAATACAATGCCACAATACTACAAATTATGAGTTTGTTAATCATGTAATTGATATTTATTACAACGAGAATGATGATTTAGTTGTTAAAAATGTCTTAATCACAAAGACGTTTGTGTTTCCGTCCGAATCTATTTTTTTATTAGAATGCGTCATAAAAACAAATTTTATAACTTTTAATTTTGTAGTGACCATAAATGAAAACAAAACATAAACGATAAAAAGTGATTTTTTAATTAAAATTAAATTTTCATAAAAATACATACAAAATTCATTATATAATAAATATATAATATAATATATATAATATTTTAATCAAATATAATAATTATTCAATTTTATTATATGTCATAGAAACCCGTATCATGGAAAACCATGTAGTTTAAAAAATTAACAATAAAAAGAAAGAAAAAAATGGAAAACCTAAAAAGTAAACATCAATATGTATCCAAGGTATTATGTCAATTAATACATAAACTAGATTTTGACCTACGTACTCCGTGGAAAAAAATATTTACACATAATAATTAATTATTTATTTTAGTAATTTAAATTAGATATATATATAATTTATTTCATTTTTAAAATAATTTTTTTTAATTTTTTAATATTGATTACGAAAATGAAATAGATAATAAAATCGGATTATACAAATAGATTTAAATTGTATATATTTTGGATAAAATTATACATATGATAAATATTCAATTAAACTAAACTTTTTTTTATATTTTGTTTGACTAATTTTTCAAAATTTATATTTTATTTTATATTATATTTACATTTTATGATATAATACATTGTATGTCGAAATATTAGGAATTTACATATAATATACGGTATAATGGTAATTTTCGTAAATATTCTAATAAAGTATGTCCTACGTAATACTTATCTTAAAATGCTCTAATAGTGTGAAACATCAGCATGACACAATTGTAAATCACACATCAACATAAGGTTATTTTGTTAAAATAATTTTCAATTAATATATTATAGATATATAGAATATTATCCCTAAATAAATATATTCTCTCTTAATTAAATTCAGCTTACTTTGGATTTATAGAATTTTTTTATAATAAAGCACTCTTGTATTGTAGATCTGGATTTTTTTTTAATTCAAACCTACTTCATCTTTCAGGGAAAAATGTTGGATAATTTTACTCTTTTTCCATAAAACCATAAAATTTCGTGAATTTATTTAACAATTTAGACATGAAAAAAAATTTGTTCCTAATAAATTGATGTTTTAGATATATTTATTGTATAAAGATTGATTTTATAGGTTTTTCTAAGCAAATTTTTAATAATTAATTTATAAATTTCAAGAAACATTAATCGAAAATATTTTGAATATATGAATTATCACTGTTTTATAGTTACTGTAGAATGATTAAGTTATATATTTCTTATTGAATATTAATTGTTTCTTAATCCGAAAAGGCTAAAACTCATTCTTTTAGGAATATGATAATTAAGTTAAACTCATTCTTAATCCGAAAAGACATCCAAAAAATTCAGATTTGATTAATCATCTCGAAAAGGTAAAAAAAAGGAAGAACTTAAGAAGAGAGAAGAAGAGCAGAAACTATGAATGTTGAATATTTGTACAAACTAAATTTAATAACATTAAAACAAAAAAAAATATTTAATAACTAAAATTACAACAACAAAGGAAAAGCTTTGATCCAAAATTCAAACAGTTGTTACCTTCAGCTGATGAGCCCCACTGGGTTGAATCTGCAAGCTCCGGAGTTGACAGCCAGCACCACCAGATCTCCTCTTCCACAATGTCTCCGCCGATTTTTCTCCGGCGGCGCCGTCGTGCTTCTTCTTAACCACTGGCAAAGGCGGATCCAAATCAGCAACGTTGATTACAGCAATCTTTTTAGTATCAAATTCCTCTCTCATTATTCTTCCTCTACTACTCCTAGTGGTGGTGGTAGTGGGAGCAGAGAATGTGAGATTCTTGCCGGAGAAGAGGCGTTTGAGCTTGAAATAACGGTGGGGAACGGCGGGTGTGATGGAGGAGGAGGTGTTGGGTGGAAAACCGACGATTTTGTTGCTGCGTTTGACCTGACCAATGCAGCTAATCTTTGGGGATAAAGGATCGGTTTTTTGATCTTCTTGATTTGATTTAGCCGGGAGGGTCACGTTCTTGATTGAGGGTCTTGAACATAACATTGGTAAGAAAGTGGATCTTTGGAACTGAACACTGTTTTGTCTCGTCTCCATCATCATCGATTCACTTGATTTTCTTCTCGATTATTCCTAAGAGAGAAGAGAGATAAAACTTGTTTGATCACCTTATACCCCAGGACTTAGCTCCTTGTGAGAGAGAGAGAGGGGGGGAGAGAGAGAGGGAGAGAGAGAGAGGGAGAGAGAGAGAGGGAGAGAGAGAGAGGGAGAGAGAGAGAGGGAGAGAGAGAGAGAGTATTGGGTTTGTGGTAGTTGGAGAGTTACAAAGCTTTGATGGTTAAAATAAGAAGATAGAGAGGCTTTGGTCAAAGTGGCTTTATGTAACACTAAGTATTTTGGTTTTACATTCACTTCCAGATTTATTTTCTAGCTATGTGGCTTCTTCCCAAACTGGTAAATTGTATTTCCTTTATATTTTATGTAAAGAAAACTAGTATAAAGTATAAACCCATGCTTTTAATTTTATTTCATAACATAATTTAGTACCCGACCACCAGATTTACAAGAAAATGGGACAATGCTTAAATGGACCCGCCCTCCCCAACATAATAATACACTATATACAATATTCTTCCTTACATGATATTTAAAAATGGCAAATTATCTAAAATAACATATTTTTAAATTTTTATTTTAAAAATAGTATGATTAGTTGAAATTTTTAATAATAACACAAATTTTAAGATTAAAATTCATTAAAACTATATTTTAATAGATAAAATTAAAGCGTAAATTAAAAAAAATGAACCCAAATACAATACTTTAATTTTATATATAGTTTATTTATAATAAATAAATATTTTTACATAATTATATATGGTAATTTTGGGAGTTTAATGTTATGATGGTAGATTTAGAAGAAAATCTTTAAAATATGTTATTTTAGCATATTATTGTTTAAATTATAGATGTGACCATAATCTTTTTTGAAAATTACATAGTATTTGGAAAAACATTATATATATATATAATGGAAGAGTTTTCTATCTTTCTAAAGTATCCACATCATTGGAAAAGAACAAAGAATATTAAAAACAAAGTTAGCGACTCAATTAAAAATTATTACATACACATTTTCATTTATTATTCTCTTTCATTGAAAGAAATAATAATTTAAAAAAATACCTATAATGTAGGAGAAACAAAAGAATAAAAATACAACCCAGGAAATATAAATACTTTTAAATGGAATAGATATTTGATGAATACAAATTAAAAAAATTCTTCACATATAGTTAATGTGTACATATTTCTATAAAAATAAGAAAAAATTATCACGTTACAATTATATTAAATAGAAAAAATAATTATTCTAGTAATACAAGTTATTTAGATTCTAAATGTAGCAATGATTACATATAACCTCAATATTAAACTATATTAAAAAAGGGCAATTGAAAAAAAATAGCATTTTTTAAGTTTTTGTTTCAAATGTAGCATTGTTAATTTAAATTTTCAAAAATACCATAAATTTAATATTAAAATATCTTTAAAAAAATTTATAATAAGATAAAATTTAAACATAAATTAGAAAAGACCTTAAATATAACAATTTAATTATATTTATAATTTATTTAAGATATATATATATATATATATATTTGAAAAATAATTTATGTTATTTTTAGAATTTTAAGTATAGAATATTAAAATTAGAACAAAATTAAGAAGATGTTATTTTAGGATATTAATAAAAAAGTACTGACTAAAAATAAAAATATTCAGTTTTAGAATTTTAATTTTACAGTGTTAGATTTAGAACAAAAACTTTAAAACATGTTATTTTAAAATTTTACTCTTTCAAAAAAACAACTTACAACTAAAAGCTAGAATAGAAGAATGGTAATTTCAGAAAACAATACTCCAGAAATGATCTTTGGGTCAAATTCAAAAATTCAATGGCTAGTGATTAATAATTATACAAGAACTAGTTATTTAGGTCAAAAACCGTCAAACAACTATCCGATTAGTCCGATTAGTAATATGTTACATTTGATACTCAAAACAACATTGAATACGTGGAAAACTAAGTGAGCTAGTGGTTACACCACTTTTACATCTATTTTATAAATATAGAAATCGACTACACATTCTCTTGTATGTAGATGTTAAATTTTCATTTCGTATAAAAGTATTAAATTATTTGATCGGTACGTTATGATCCGACAGAAAAAATAGCATTAAGCACATAAAAACCAGCAAAATCAATAACTCTAAATCTCATAATCTAATCGTTTCACATACAAAAGCATAATTTTACTGTGTAATCTAATTTTGTAAGATTTTCTGTAGGAATTTCCAATAGACTGCCATAGTGCCATGTATCTCAGATTTGAATTCGATTTTATTAAAATTAGTTCATTCTTCTGTCATATGCGGGAATGAACTTTTAGTTATGTTATAAAATTTAATAATCTTTGTTATTTATATGAACATACGCTATATACACAATCTAAATAATATTTTATATAATTTGTGAAATTAGATCTTTGTTTAACTTATTTTTAAATTATCGATTACAAGATGGATGTATTATACATTGTGACAATTTATTACACCTAATGTTATTTATATAGTTTACAAATTTTGTATTGATTTTTACATAAAATTGATACATCAGAGAAAATAAAACATCAACCGTTTTTACTGATTGCACTTTTTAGTTAATAGTGAAGAGATAAAAATGGAATAGTTAATAAACCAAAATTATATCTTACATGTTATCTGATATAATAATATGTTAAGATATTACAAAAATATATAACTTTATTAAATATAAAGTTAGCAATACATGTTAATTTATATATATATTTATATGATAAAATAAATATGTTAACATGATACAAAATATATAATTTTATATTAAGATTAATACTTTAAAATAATATATTTTAACGTTTTTCTTTTAAATTTAGCAGTATAAAATTAAAATCTCAAAAATTTCACAAATAATTATGTAAAAGTATTTATTTATTCTAAATAAATGATACATAAACTTAAAACATTATATTTAGGTTCATTTTTTCTAATTTATAGTTTAATTTTTATTTATTAAATAAATGATACATAAACTTAAAATATTATATTTAGGTTCATTTTTTCCAATTTATAGTTTAATTTTTATTTATTAAAATATAGTTTTAATACATTTTAATATTAAATTTATGCTATTATTAGAAATTTAAAATAATGATGCTATTTTTAGAATAAAAACTTTAAAATATACTATTTTATATAATTGTCTTTTTATTAAATATAAATTTAAAAATACGTCTAAATTTTTATCTAGTACTATAGATATTTAATATGTTACAAGAAATTTACAATGCCATTTAAATATATAGACTAGAAGAAAAATAAGTTATAAAAAATTATAATGTGAGTTTATCACCACATTAAATCGATATTGAAAATGTAAAATTTTTACAGATAATAACAACAACGAATACAATAACCCAAATTTACACTTTTCTCTCCCATTTTAATTTTTTATTTATCCCATTTTAATTCTCAATTTCATCTCTCACTCTCTCTCTCCGATCATCTTCTTCCTACGTGTTACCTTCTTCCACGCAGTAGCATTACCTATCTCTCCATTTTCTTAGCATCACTGTAAACACACAGATTTCTACATGCATAAAATCAAATCGGAAAAAAGTTAACACCAAACTATCTTAGAAAAATGTCTATGAAAATGAGTTAGCATCATTAATTCAAACATCTTTCAGAGAGGAATGACAAAATCTTATATAGTGACCTACCATATTATATGATACTCATGATTGTATTTTATAATCTACATTACGGCATAAGCCTGTGTATTTGGATATTCGGTTCGGTTTCGGTCCGTTATTTTCGTTTTTAGTTTTTTCAGTTGGTAAGATTAAAGAACCATTCGGTTATTTTTATATTTTTGTTCGGTTTTGGTTCGATTATACCTCGGTTTCGATCGGTTCGGTTATTAAATTTAAAAACTAAAAATAACCAAAATAATCGAAATAATCGAAAATAACAAAAAATAACCGAAAAATAGCCGAAAAATAACCAAAATAACCGAAAATAACCGAAAATAACCGAAAATAACTAAAAAATAACCAAAAATAACCAAAAATAATTTGGTTTTTTCGGATATTATTTTAGTTTTCGGTTCGGTTTCGGTTACTAACCAATAACTATGGTTTTCCAAAATAATATATGTTCGGTTATTTCTCTATAACCGAATACCAACCAAAATAATTTTTCGGTTTGGTTTCAGTTTGGTTTATTCGGTTTGGATTATTTTTCCAGGCCTATTACGGTGTATAGACACACATACTATCGATAGCTGCAATGAAATCTTGTTGATATGGTCATGTTCATTTGTCAGTCGAATGAACCTGTGGCTGCAGCTACGATAGATTGTTGTTCGTTTAACTGTCGTAGGTACATGCGGTAGACGCAGTGCTCAAACGTTGCATCATGCGTTGTAATTTTTTTGACCGTTGATCAAAACATCGATGCGAATAAAAATCTGCGATCAACCACAACCACCAGCGCAAACAAACGAACAACATCTGCCGCAGCCGCAATGTTGACCTTATGATGAATAGTACTACTCACTTTAGTGTATTCTATAATCTACTCAAGATTTTTCGTATTGGACACATGTGTACACGTCGAGGACTATATGGTAATTTTCATAAACGGCATGTCTGTTTTTCAAATCTCATAGGTATATGAATATCACGAGTTTTTCAGTTATTTTGTATTATTGAGTTAATTGACTCCATATAATTTTAGAGTAATGACCTAGAATGACCAACATTCATTCCGTAATCACCCAAATGATCCCGTGTTATGCACGATTACTTAAATGAACCGAAACTTTGGTTAAAAGTTATGTAAACCATGATAACACGATTTATTTACAATTATGCCATTACATTTTGAAGAAAAAAAATTTACTTACCTTGGAGACGTGTCTTTTCATTTCACTAATGTTTTTTCAACTTTTCATCAATATTTTCGAAATCCTAAACTCTTTCAGCATTTGTGACTTACTTTCGATTTTCGAAACCTAAAACTTTTTCACCACTTTCGCCAACGTTTTCGTGTTTTCTCTGTGTTTCTCTGTGTTTCTCCATGTTTCTCCGTGTTCGTGTTCTTTCTCGGCGACTTCCGATGACTCTTCTTATTCTGGTGTTTTTTCCATTGCGTTTTGCGGTCTTTGTTTTAATTTTAAAGTTTCATTTTTGAGTTTTTCCGTCACGGCTACGTCGTCTCTTCCGTCTTAGCACTTGTCGTTTACTATCTTTGGTATATTTTCATATATTCCATCATACATTGTGAAAAAATCATCTATTTTTATAAATCGACGTTTGTTGTAGATTTTATGACATATTACATCGTTTATTGTAGATTTTATGAAACTCCAACACGAAATCTGGTAAGTTTTCATTCATTTAGATTCAAGTACATTTTCCAAATTTTGTGTATTTTGATGGCAGATTTATTTATCTTTGATGATAGACTTATTTATAAACAATGACAGATTTATTTGCTCGAAACCCAAAACTCTTTCACCACTCTCGATGATATTTTCGTTTTTTCTCTGTGTATCTCCATATTTCTCTGTGTTTCTTCATGTTTCTTTGTGTTTCTCCGTGTTCGTGTTCATTCTTGGCGACTTTTGGTTTCTCTTCGTATTCTGGTGTTTTTTCCGTTGCGTTTCGCGGTCTTCGTGTTTGTTTTGAAGTTTCATTTTCAAGTTTTTCTGTCGCGGCTACATCTGATTTAAAAATAAATTTGGTGGAGAAACAACATTATGCCTGGTTTAAATCGATTTGGTGGCAAACTTATTAAAGATAGTGTTAGACAGATTTATTGAAGATTTTACTAAAGATGGCACACTTATGTGTATAAAATGACAAACTTATGTGTATAAAATGACAAACTTATGTGTATACGATGATAGACTTATGTATACATGATGACAAACTTATTTCTAATTGATAGCAAACTTATTTTTCAAAAAAACTTTGTTAGGTAAGAATACTTTAATGAAGAAAAATTATCATATGCATTTTTATCCATAGGATAAAACGCCTATGCAAACTTAAAGTAATAAATTACATTTGGTTTGTAAAAGTTGTTCACTACTTCCTAACACATCAGTTGGCAATTGAGGGAAGAAATGAGATGTGGTCTTTGATAAATGGTAGTCTTATTAGGTTCTCTCTCTATCGTGCATGCTTTAGTGTCCAATACGCTTTCCAATTTGAAAACTACACAAAAAACTTTTAACATATAAAAATAAATCTGCCTCAACTAACAAAAATTATGCACATATTAAAATAATTTTGCCACAATTACAAAAAAATTGTCACCATATTAAAATAAATATATCACTAACTATAGAAAAAGTTTCACCATATTAATTTAAATCTGCCACATTTACAACAAAACTACCACCATATTGGTTCTTCGTCTTCACATAGGAAAACTACTTCAAGAGTTGGTTCTTTGCTGTATTGATGTTCGCCAACCTCCTTACGTTCCCTACGCTGATATTCGTAGTTAAAAAATTCATCGTCGTCATGATGAATTGACATACTATCAACTTTTGCTTTCTCTTTCTCTCTAACCTCCACACATAAACGAATTGTCTCAGTTTTAATCATACCCAAAAACCCATGAAGTTGTCGACAACTTCCCACTTTCACCGGAGGTGTGTTTACCGGTAGTTCAATAACATATTCTTCGGAAACATGTAGCTTAATTCGATATCATATTGATTTCTATCGACCTCGTATTCTTCATAAACCATCATCAACAAATCTTTAAAACGTGTTTTAGCATTTGCGGATAAAATTTTACACCCTTTCTTGTTGTCGACATTAAATGACTATCGATTTTTCTCGAAAATCCATTCACTATAAACAAAAATTATGTTTTCCATTGAAAAAATTGATATAAAATTTTTTTTTACGAGAACGAATGTGAAAAAAAGAGTAAAAATTACTGTTTTTCAGTTCAGCTGAAAAATTCGATGTGCTCGAAGTTGAAGAAGACGCAGCGGCTAATCCTAGAATCGACTCATACATGATTTTCAAAGAGGGTTAAAATTGACATTTTGAAAATAATAAATCTGCCATTACATATCTATAATGACCCAAAAGTCTATAATGACCCAAAAGTCTATGTATATAAGATCCAAAGAGTTAGTTTAGTTCTAATTAAATATGTTGCTTAGTGCAGGAAATCCAACTGCCATAACGGACAGATTTAATGAAAATCTGTTTTGTCATTAAAAAATTTGCGAAGTCAAAATTTTAGTCCAGTAATTATTTTGTGAATCTTCTTCGATAGCAGATTTGATGTAAATCTGCCATTGGAAAAATAAATCTACGAGGTTGTTTTTCCAAAAAATCAGTTCATAAGTCTGTGGCACACTTATTTTGTGTGACCACAAATTTAATAATTCTATTGTCATATCACATTAAGTCTGTCGCAAAGTTATAAAAACTGCATACGATTACATTACACAAAATAAATCTGTCGTACACTTTATATGTTTGTTGGCAGACTTTTATAAGTCTGTGATAGACTTATTAAATCTGTGATAGAATTATTAAGTCTGTCACAGACTTATAAAGTCTGTGACTATTATGTAAAAAATTGCGGCAGATTTTCTGTGCCAGATTTATTTCGATACCCCTGAATTTTTGTGGCATTTTCGTAATAACATCAATTTTTCCGCTGACGTGTCAACAAAACCCCGGAAATAGTAATGACATTTTGCGTAATTACGTTTTTTGTAACAAAGGAAGAAAGGATACGCTCGATACCCAAATTATTTTAGTAATTAACAAAACAATAGGGTCAAAAAAATAATTAATGACAAATTCAACATCATTCTAGTACTTCTTCCATAATTTTATATTTTAAAAAATAATTTTAGGATTTTCAAAAAAATTTCAAAAAAAACTATTCAGTTATAAATGTATACTTTTTTATCACATACTATTTTTATATCTGTAAACCAATAATCAGTCAATTCACATACTCTCAAGTATTATTTCGTAAAGTTTACAGTTAGTTAACAACAATTATAAAAATGTATCAAAAACCAATATTTGTAAAACAATAAAAACACATATGGTGTGCATTCCCTTCTTTAGCCCATCCTAAATGGAAATCGTACTATCTCGGTAGTCAATCTCTAAAGAATAAGGAAAGATCTACGAAGAATAAAGAAATACTCGAGAAATAAGGAAATCGAACAAAAAAAAATCAAACGACATATATCATGTTCGTTTGCCAGCTGCAGGAATCTGCGGATGCGGCTGCAGCAGATTCTTGTTCGTTTAGCTGTCGCAGGTATCTGCGGTAGACACAGCGATCAGACGCTGCGTCTTACGTCGCAATTTTTTTGACCGCTGATTAAAAAAGCGGTGCGACTAAAAATTTGCGATCAACCGTAACCGCAATCGCTGACGACACACAAACGAACAACATTTGCCGCAGTTACAACCGCATGATTGATCGCAACCATAACCGCAACCGCTTGCGGCGACCAAACGAACAACACTATAACGAGTTATAAAAAAAGACGAGCGATATCAATTTTAAAAATCATGAAAAAAATCTGAACAACTTGGAAAAGTGAACTCCAGAGTGATTTGACCCTCGATCTCATAGTTTATTTTATTCTTTGTTAGCTATTCACAGTGACAACAACAAAAATCAAGAATAAATAAACAATAAGACAACACCAACAACACTCCACCTGAACGTCGAAAACACTCCCCAACAAGAGGATAACTCGAAGTCAGTGTTCACTTACAAGCCATATTTGACCAATTAGATCATCAAGACGCCATAGTTCACGGAATCAATAAACAACTTGAGGTAATCTCATCAGCACAGACTGATTGCAGTCGTATTAATAGCCTCCAACCTTTGCGATTATTTTATGAACCTCCTACTAATAACAAAAAACGGACCAACTCCTCCTGCAACACTCAGTTCCGTTGAGAATCAGGCTGCCCACAACAAACACTCAATTCAACTTCAATCGGGACTACGAACTCACAACGATGAAATCCAAATTCCAGGATGTGAGCTCCAAATTTTACGATGTAACCAGTTCGGCTCCAAAAATCACACACATTAAAAATATAAAACAAAATTTTCGAAAAATTTGTTTTGTATTTTGTTTTATAAAATAGACTTTTCATTTCAATTCTATACAAAATCTTATGAATTGTAACGTAATTGAAATTCTAAATTACTTTTATATCATAAATAAAAAATTTTAATGGACAATTGACAAAAATAATACTGTTTTAAGTTTGTATTCCAAATATAAAATATTTAATTTAAATTTCTAAAAATAATACAAATTTAATATTAAAATACATTAAAATTTATTGATAATGAAAAAAATTAAACCCTAAATTAGAAAAAATGAATCCAAATATAATGTTTTAAGTTTATGTATAATTTAATTATAGTAAATATATATTTTCATAAAATATTTTGTGCTATTTTTAAAATTTAAAATTTAAAATTTAAAATGCTAAATTTAGAACAAAAACTTAAAATGTGATATTTTATAGTATTACTCTTTTATAATTTCTCTATTATCATAGAATATTATTGCAAAATAGTTTTTGTGGAAGATATTTTTGCATTTAAAGAAAAATTTTAAGTAATTTTTAGTAATTTTCCCAATAATTTATATACAAACATCGTGTAAATTAGTTGACCAAAAAATTTCTGGAAATATAAAAATCAGTATGTAACTTCTCATAATAACTATAAAATTTAAAATAATTATTTATAAAATTAATATCAAGTCATTAATTTTAATGATTTGATTTTAAAACAATAACGCAAATGGACACTATACATCTCTAGACTTTAGGTTTAAAGAATTGCTGATCAAGATTCTTTCAGTTGTGTTTTTCATCATTCTTATATTTTTCATATTGTGTTCGAATCTAAGAATAAACAATAAATATTTTAAATTTTATGATTATGTATAGTTTGCAAGTTTTTAAATCTATGTTTTTTGTGTAAATGATGTTTACTAAAACGATATAAATATAAATATATATATTAAAAACAATTATTGCTTCATAGTATATTGCCAATTCTGATTTACCAATTTATTCTAATTAAAAAAGATAGCATAACTACGAGAGCATGACCATGACCATGATTTCTGAAGGCTAATTGTAATTGGTTCAGTCGCACTTACCCCTTGCGTAAATCCATCATTCTGATGCCTACATTTATTGAGCCTGCAAACACATATTATTAAATTGTTATTTCAATAAGATAACTAATTTAAATTGTAACACACTAAAAATAATATTTCCAAACTTGTAGTTATATCTTTTCCCAAGAAAGGTCCAAATTGGATGGTAAAAATTCAATAAATTATGTACTAATGTCTACTGTCTTGTCCCCTTCTTCCTCGACACTTAACTCTAATTTAATCTACATTATTAGGATTTTAAGATATTATTGTTTACCAGAACCACTAATGACAATTTTTTTATATAGTTCATGTTTAGTGGTAATATTTTTGGTGCATCTATCACTTTATTTTATCTTTTTCAGTGAAGACTTTGGTCAGATCTGTCTTCGTCGAAGGTGAAGACTCGGGCCAGTGTTCTGCTCTCCAGAGACGACAACTCTATTTTTATATTCATTACTTTTTATCTTTTAATTTAAATATAATTAAGTGGAAAATCAATGAAATATAAATTTTTTTAGTTTGCTGATCGCTAAGAGCTGCGATTGTGGCTAACACTTCAACTGTGGTTACGGCTAACACTTCAGCTATGGTTGAAACTAACATTTTAGTTGCGGTTACTGAATATATTATTCGTTTGTTTGTCGTTGATAATTGCGATTTGATCATAGATTTTTAATTGATTGCTAATTTAGTCAGTGGTCAAAAATTAAAACGTAAAACGTAATGTCTAATCGTTGCAATTAGTCACAAATAGCTGTTACAGATAAATGAATAACAATTTACTACCATTGCAATTTGCAGAAAATTAACAAACTAATATGACTATATTGTTACAGAAAAATGAAGTAGAAAAAATTTCTCACCATTTTCTCATGACATATTTGGGAGAAATTTTTAGAATGTTTTCCGATTAAAATTTTTTTCCGAATGATTTTGTAATGTACTTTTTTCTTGAAAATCCATAGAAATGACTTTTTCTACTAATTTCCTTCCAATTTTTTCATAGAAAATCTCTATGTTTTTTTTGTAGCGTATATACCAAAAATGACTTGATTAATTACTTTCTTTTACTTTAAATCTCATTAGACTTTTAAGCTAATTACTTCTTAAGTAATCATAATTAGTTGGAAAACTTGTAAATTAAATTTGTCTTATCCTATTCGAACACCGTTTAATAAAGAGAGCAGTATTAAAGTTTGTGCCCAAGTAATACATCTGTTTAATTTAGCTTAATTTAACATTCAGAAGATAAAATTGCATAATTATGAAGTTGAATAAAAGAAGCAAAATGATGAGATTTTGTTTCTTACGTTAAATCTAATTAACATCTCTTCACTGTTTTCTTTTTTCCGTTCTCATCATTGTTCAATAGAAGTATTTTTGTCATGTAATAAAATAAATTCAAACAAAATAATAAAAAAGGATGGAGGCATGTGATTATCACTTAACGGAGACAATATCACGTTATATGCAAATTATCATAATCGTTGGATCTCTTTTACCCGGTAAATATATTTTTGATTTACACCAAAAATAATACTTTGGACTATATTAATATACCACTAATATATATGATGTATTACATAGATCTCACAGCGAAGAAATGATTTCTGTTCCTTGAGATATAGTTCACACATTTACTAATATTTTATTTAAGGATTATTTTATAAAAACGTTATTTTACAATTTATTCAACACTTTTAAGTATTCTTATCACAACAAGATGATAATATCATAAAGATATTTTTAATATATTAATTAAAAAATATTTTACCAAAGATTTCAGTTTCACGTGTGATTTACAAATGTATCGTATCGACGTGTCAGAACATTTAAGGAAAATATTATATAAGATATAATTTACTAAGTTTTTTACGAAAATAGTATTAGAAAAATATTTAACATTATATTATATGTAAATTATCAATATTTTGACATAAAAGACAAACACATTATAAATTTTTTTTTGAAAATTAGTCTAACAAAATATAAAACAAATTTTTTTTAATTGAATATTTATCATATCTATAATTCTTACATATTTAATAATATTGTCTATCCAATATATAATTAATTTAAATTTATTTGTATAATCCGATTTTATTTTCTATTTCATTTGTATAATCAATATTAAAAATTTTTTAAAAAAATATTTCAAATAAAAATAAATTATTTACGTATCAAATTTATATTAATTAATGAAATAATTAATTATAATGTGTGAATATTTTTTCTGTGCAATGCGTGAATCTAAATCTAATTAGTGTTATAACCAAAACTAAAATGTTTTGTTATTTCATCCTTTTATTTAAATTTACTTTATCATCTATGTTTGGTAAAGATATACCCACATGAGAAACAAAGTGAATCAAATGACAGATATATAAAGTAGGAAACAAACAAAGTTTAGTGAACACAAAGACGATCGATTAGATAATGAAGAAAAATGGGGAGATGTACACAACTCACCCGACCCATTGCATGTGCTTGGCACGTGAAAAGTACGTCACTCGTTATTTTCACCTTTTTAGTAGTTTCCTCCAAAGACCACACACACGATTGAGACTAAGGGTATTAGGGTTTCAATGGACATTTTTGGATAATGGAGCTAAAAAGGACAATGAGAAGTAGGCCTGGGTTTTCGGTTTTTTCGGTTTATCCGGGTCGGTTTATCCGGTTTTCGGGTTATTCGGTTTGAGAAAAAAACGTCCGAAAGAATTTTTTTTGAGAATCGGTTCGGTTCGGTTTTTTTATCGGTTTAATCGGTTCGGTTTTAAGTAAATAAAACCGTTCCGAATTAAACCGAAATTTAATTTATTTCGGTTTATTACGGTTTATTTCGGTTTTTCACGTTTTTTTTTCGGTTTATTTCGGTTATATTCGGTTAATTTCGGTTAATTTCGGTTTATTCGGTTAATTCGGTTAATTCGGTTTATTCGGTTAATCCGGTTAATTTCGTGTTAATCCGGTTATTTTCGATTTACCCGGTTAATTTCGGTTTACCCGGTTAATGCTCCAATTCCTGCAAAAAACAAAACAATCTACAATAACACAAACAGATAATCTAACAACACAGACAATCATAAGAAAATAAGAGAGAAACAGAAACAACAAACAAACAGATAATCTCAGTAACAAGAAATGAAAACAATATTAGTAACCACATCATTCTTGTGATGTATCATTCTTGTGATGTCCGAGAATCTACACCAAACAAAAAAACAAGATTAGTATATGCAACTAAAATTAACAAAAACAAATAAATATGATACTAAAACTTACCAAGTGATTCATAAAAATCAACTTCTTCCAATTCAGCTAAGTTAGCAACTTGGATTGGTGAATGAGAAGAACACCGCAACCATTGCTGAGTACACACTAATACCTCAATCATATAAGGAGTTAAAGAACTCCTATACGGATTCTTACCAAGAAAATATTATCACATTAAAATCGATACAAACCTGGATTAATCAAAAACACAACGAGATCCTGCGAACCAACGAAGCACGCGAAAACTGCTTCTCACTTACACGAAGACGAACAAACTCCAAACCCTCTTTCGCAAATATTTCAAAACACATGCACACACAGAGAAACCAACGAAGAGGTAAAAAAACCGTGGTCGTTACCCTAAAAGAAGTACTAATTGTTCTATTTCTCGATACCCTAATCAGATTCGTTTTTCAATTTCGACATTCCTTCAGAATTTCAAAGCAGCGTAGGTTTTGGTTTGGTCATTGGTGACCGAAGCAATTTTTGCGTATATTTTCGCAGTGAAATCCCTAAAAATAGATATGAATAGAAACGATATAAGACAAAAACAAGATATGTTTTTCAACAGATCCATACAACAGATACGCAAATAATCCGCACAACAGATCCATACAAACAGATACGCAAATATTCAGATCCGCACAACAGATACGCAAAGAAACCACTAGATCTTCAACAGGAAACTAAGTCATTTTACCTTGTTGATATGAGAAACGAATCAATAAAACCAGATTTATTTTTACCTCGTAGAAGAAGAAGAAGAAGAAGCAGAAGTTTCAGAGCCGCCGCTGAAGAAGAAGAAGCAGAAGGTGATTTGCGATTTTCGGTTGCGATTTTCGGTTGCGAGTTTCAGAGCCGCCGCTGGTGATTTGCGATTTTTCTCTGAAAAATTAGGGTTGCCAAACCAATTTTTCAGTTATATAAGTCAGCCGATTTTCGGTTTAGGAAAACCGATCGGTTTTGTCTTCCCGAACCGAACCGAAATGTAAACCGAATAAAATTAATTATTTAGCCGATCGGTTTAACGGTTAAAATTAAACGAAAACCGAAACCGAAAATTTTCGGTTCGGTCGGTTCGGTTTTTTCGGTTTTCGCCGAAAACCCACCCCTAATGAGAAGTGTCCAAGAAACAAAGGCCACATATTTTGGTCAATAGGTCTTGTAATATGTAAGGAGTCTTTGTTTGACTTGTCATCACAGCTTTGTTGTGTTCTCAACTCTCAGTGTTATATTTGCTTCATGTATAAAAAGATTAATTGCATCTAGTGGAAAAAAGAAAAAATGACCAGCTTTCCCATTTGCAATTTTGGCAAATAAATTACAAATGCTGGAAAAATAATCCTTTCTGGGATAGAAACTACAATTTAGTTCCCAAGTAAATCTTAATCAGAAACAACAACGATAAATCTAAATTTAAATTTAAATTTAAATTTAAATTTAAATTTAAAATATACTTTTTACATGTTTTATTATTATTTGCTAATAGTTGAATTGGTTTAATTTAGAAGTACTTACTTTAATAAAAAAAATAAAAATATAATTAGGCAAATAACAATGATTTGACATAATGTTTGAATTCTTGTTTATGCCAGTATGATTTTTTACGATTTTATCCCTAATTTAGTCCATGTCATCAAAATTTTTATTTTTTTATTTTCATAAATATAGTTATAAACACTACAAAAAAATTGTTAAAATACTAGTGTATTTTGCGATTACATATGTGTTCGCAAAATTTACGACTACATTTGCAACTGTTTTACGACCAATTTGCGACTACGGAGCAGTAGTCGGAAATTGGTCGCAAAAGTGTGACTAAAAACTGTAGTCACATATTGGTCGCAATACGTAACCATTATGCGACTAATATGCGACTAATTTATGACTGATGGTGGCAGTCGTTAATCAGTTGCTACTTTGCGACCAATTAGCGACTGCATGTGGAAGAACCACATGTTGGTCGCATATTGGTCGCAAAATATGCGACCAATTTGCGACCATAGTAGAAGTGGCTCTTCAATTACAAAGTGGTGGCAAAATGATAACATAAAAAATATGTGAATGGTAGGTATACCGACTTATAATCGACTACACTGTTGTGGTCGCAAAGTAGTGACAAAATCTTATATATATATATATATGTATATATATATGCCCCATCCCACTCTCATTTGTAGATTTAAAAGAAAAAAAACTCGAAACATGTGAGGAAATTATAATAATTCGAGAGATTGAATGTACAAAAGTATTGATTATCAAACAAGAAATATATCGGCGGAATTTGCACAAGGCATGAAGCAGTTCATGAGTTTTGCAAGTAATCAAGCAATAGCTCAAAGTAGCGGAGGTAAGTTTTCTGTCCTTGTATTAATTGCAAAAACAATAAATTTATTCCGAGATGAAATATGGAATCATCTATATAGTCGAAGATTTATGCCAAATTATTATATTTGGTATAAACATGGAGAAGAACTGAATGTTCAGTTAGGGACGAGTAGTCGGGGTGATGTCCAAAGAAATCAGGGAGGTACATGTGATACTAGTGAAGAAACAATTGGTACATCCGGTAATAGATATGTTGAAATGGTGATGGATGCATTTCGTGAGAATACGACTGATGAGTACTATAATCAGAACGAGGACGAATATAATAATGTAGAAGAACCAAATGTACAAGCACAAATTTTTTACAACATGTTAGAAGCTGCAAAAAATCCATTGTATGACGATTGTCATGAAGGACACTCATAGTTATCTTTAACTGCTCGGTTCATGAACATTAAGTTTAATTTTAATCTACCAGAAAAATGCATGGATTCTTGGGCGTAGCTGTTTACAGAATATTTGCCCGAGGAAAATCAGGTAACGGGTTCATATTATGAAACCGGAAAACTGATGCGAAATTTAGGGCTCCTGTTTCATACAATTGATGTATGTGTTCACAATTGTATGATATTTTTGAAAGAAGATGAGAAATGGGAAAAATGTAAATTTTGCGATTTCCCCCGATATAAGCCAAGCAAGGGCAGGACGAGAATATTTTTTAGTCGTATGTAGTATTTACCTGTAGGCGACATACTTAAGAGAATGAATCAAAACGAGAAAACCACAGAAGCAATGAGGTAGCACGCAGAGCATGAAGCAGAAAAAAGAGAAATGTGTCATCTATCTGATGCTGCGGAGTGGAAAAATTTTCAATATCTACATCCTAGATTTGTTGCTGAATCTCGAAAAATTTATCTTGGCTAATGTACTGATGGGTTCAATCCATTTACGATGTCTCATAATCATTCATTTGGCCGGTGATTATCACTCCATATAACTTGCCACCAGATATGTGTATGAAGAAAAAATACTTGTTTCTAACAATTTTGAATTCGAGGCCAAATCATCCGCACGCTAGTCTGGGTATATTCCTCCGATATTTGATTGATGAATTGAAAGAATTATGCTCTATGGGAGTTGATGAATATGATGCATCGTTGAATCAAAATTTTAATCTAAAAGTCGTGTTACTATAGACGATAAGCGATTTTCCCGCTTATGGAATATTGTCAGGATGGACAACGCATGGTAGACAATCTTGTCCAATTTGTATGGATGATACGAAGGCATTTCAATTACCAAATGGTAGAAATACATGTTAGTTTGATTGTCACAGAAGGTTTCTTCTTAAGGGTCATCCGTTACGAAAAAATAAAACAAATTTTTTTAAAAGGGAATCACGCTTTGAATGACTATCCTCCGCAATCATTGAAAGACGAACAAGTTTATATGAGCGAATAAAAAATATCAATCCTCTAATAACATTTGACTGCGGAGGAAACGGTCATAATTGGCACAAAGAAAACATATTTTGGGAGTTGCCGTACTGGACGGATTTTAACTTTCGACATAATCTTGATGTGATACATATAGAGAAGAATTTATTTTTACATTTTTAGGTAAGTACTAAGATCCGTAAGTACTAACCTTCTCCAAGAATGACATAATCTTCGACGCAAAATAGCGACCACTTTGCAACTACATAAGGTAAATTTATATTTTCCCTATGTATTTTTTATATTTACAACTTATTTTTGCATTTTCAAGTAAGTACTAAGCATTATAGATGGCCAAATATAAACAAAATCATATTTGTGTTAATGTAAATGTTAGAAATATTTGAAGTGTGTATAAGAGGTATAAGGTTAAATGAATGTATTAAGTGTTTTAGGGAATTGATATATAAATTTAGTAAATTTGGTAAATATTGTTGTTTACTTAGTAATTGAAGTTTATACAACTTCTAATGATGTTATCAATCTTATATAATTCAATGCATTCAACAAAATCATATAATTTAGGGTTTAAGGTATTTATTGTGATTACTTTACCAATGCATTGCGAATACATTGGGAATGTGGTGGTCAATTGGTCACAAATATTACCCGTGGTCGCAAATCAATCGCAAAATTGTGACTGATTTGTGACCACATAGAAAAAACAAATTATAGTCAATAAAATAAACCGTGGTCACAAATCAATCGCAAAATTGCGACTGCTTTGCGACCACCGTATAAAATGGTGGAAGATGAAAATTCTCAAAAATTTTCAATTCCCACCAAATTCACAGGTGGTCGCAACTTAGTCGCAATTTAACGCATAGTCGCAAATCAGTCGTAAATTTGCAACTGATTTGCGACCACCAATGCATTTGGAGGGAATCGAAAATTTTCTAAACTTTTCGATTCCCACCAAATTAATTGGTGATCGCAAATCAGTCGCAATTTTGCGACTGATTTGTGACCACGTATTTAATTTTGCATTTTTCCACTGATTTGCGACCATATGTGTGGTCGCAAAGAAAACTATAAATACGTGACCAATTTTCCCTCATTCTCACACTTCAAACTTTCCTAACTTTCTAAACTCCTCTCAAAAACACTTATCCAATTTCCAACACTTCTCAAACACTTCAAACCCAATGGCAAGTAGCGGTAGGTCGATGAGATATCGTGGAAGATGATAAATCCCGTCGTCTTCCCCATCGTCTTTCGGCCGTGGTATCTCTTCGGCCTCCTCGAACCCCTCACCCGCCACTTTTAGAGTGTTATCCCGCCTACCATCTCAGTACACTTTCACTCCTCACATGGTCCTTGAAACCGAACCGTCTAATCGGTTTTAGGAATCGGAAGAGTATGAAGAGGAAGAGGTTCCGACTTCGGAAACGGAAACAGAAAAACAAACTATCACCTTAGATAGTTGTTTGTTACAAACCCCGGGGCAAGACCAGTACCTCAAAGTGCTGTCTCCAGTGTCGGCCCCAAACACGACGTGGTAAGAGTTATAAAATTATTTCTTTTAAATTTATTTAATTAAAATTTATTAAATTTTATTTGAATTTTAAAAACTTTAATATATTAACAATATTTGATTTGACTGGGACAAATGGGTAATAACTCATCAAATTTCAAAAAATTTGAAAAATAAATTTGATGCCCTCTACTACAGTTGGACGGTCGTACCAACTAACGCCAAGAAAAATACTTCATCGAATTTGCGATAAGTAAATTTTTGTTTAAATTTTTTTTTATTTAATCAAATTTAATAATTACTAAAAGTAATAATATATTTTAAAATTCCAAAAAATCGTACACCTGGGATACTATGATCATCCCGGTGGTACGAAACTAGTTTGACTCCGTCTGTGTAAGACGGATGAAAAGGATTGTGAGCACGGTTCATACAATCGACAAACGTCCCAGGTAAATTTCCTCGAGTCTGTTCAAAACAATGACAGACTACTGGGAAACATAAACGTCAAATGAGAGGAGTAGCAAATCTTCCAATAACCGCAACTTCTCTCGAGATGGCCTTGGTACGCACAAGCATTTGCCGGGTCAAAAATTCTACATCCAGATACAACATGAAATGATAGGTACTTTAAAATACTTAAATTAAAATTAAAATTAAGTTTTTTTGTTATTATTAATAATTTATTTTAAAATATGTTTAGGAAAATAATTTGGGACGACCGGTCTCAATTGGTGAGGTCTTTATAAAGACTTCACATTATCAGAACATTTAAGGTAAATATTACATCAAATATAATTTACCATAGTATTTATGAAAATGACATTATATAAATATTTAACAGTATATTATATGTAAATCCGTAATAATTTGACATAAAAGATATTTTGAAATAAAATACAAACACAATATAAAGTAAAATATTAGATATTTTAAAAAATTAACCACATACAATATAAAACAAAATTTTAAATAACTGAATATTTATCATATCTACATTTTCTTACCTATTTAATAATATTTTCTATCTAAAATAAAGATAATTTAAATTTATTTGTATAATTAAATTTTATTGTCTATTTTATTTGTACAATCAATAATAAAAATTCAAAAAATTATTTTAAATAAAAGATAAATTATGTATGTATCTAATTTATATGGGGGAATTGATAAAAATGACCTAAAACTTTACTGCAAATGCAATTCTAAACCACATGAAATCATTTTTGCAAAACTAACCTATGAGGGTGGAGAAATTACTGAACTCTACTTTTGTCTAAAAACTAATATCGAAATGTCAATTACATTTCACTCCCTGCGTGTTTTTTTGTTATCAAAGCAGAATTCTCCGAGAAGTCTGCTTCAGCCGGAATAAACTGTTTTTCTCACCAAAGCAGACTTCACGAAGTTTTCGAGTCTGCTTTGATCGAAATAAATCTCGCAGACTTCTCAGAGAAGTCTGCTTTGGTGAGAAAAACAGTTTATTCTCACCAAAGCAGACTTCGCGAAGTCTGCTTTGTAAATTAATTACCTAAATGAAATAAAAATCGTGAAATATTTTAAAAAAATAATAAAATTGTTATTAACATAATTTATATACATATCAAAAGCACGTAAAAGTTATAATAAATTTAGAAATAAGAAGATTGGAATCGATCTAATGGTATAAAATATTTATTAGTTTTTGTTGTTATGTGTTGTGGGTTAATAGTTGATGTTTGTGTAGAGAATTTATACTAGAATTTGAAATATCATGTGATAAATTGAAAATTTAGATTTACAAATTTTTAAAGGAAAATTGTTTGAGTTTAACATTTACTTAACTATCTTCAACATATTCATCCAATTTTTAACAAAACTTTCGCACATTTAATGAATCTTATTATTTAGGGTTTAGGGTTACACATATTTCTCGAGATGTTGTCGTAGATTTAACAAAGTAGACTTCTCGATAAGTTTGCACAAACCGGAAATTAAATATAACTAAACCGGTTTTCTTTAATTTAGAGTTTAGGGTTATGTAAAAATATAAAGCAGACTTCTCGAGAAATCTGCTTCAGCCGGAATAAACTGTTTTTCTCACCAAAGCAGAAATATGTTTCAGCTAGAATAAACTATTTTTCTCACCAAAGCAGATTTCTCGAGAAGCCTACTTCAGCCGGAATAAGCTGTTTTTTTCACCAAAGCAGACTTCTCGAGAAATCTTCGAGATTTATTCCTATTAAAGAAGACTTCTTCGAGAAGTTTGGTTCAGCCGGAATAAACTTCGAAGACTTCGAGAAGTCTGTGCAAACCAGAAATTGATAGTTTTTAATCTAACCAAATTTAAGTCTCCATATATAAAGAAGATAACCCTAAAATATTATCATAATTTCATTTCCAAAAAAAAATGTGGAAGCCTCCATCCTCCAAAAATGACTACAAGGTAAATTTTCTCTTCTTCTCTTTTTACCTCCCCTCTTTTCTTTTCTTCTTATCTTCTCATATTCTTTGTCATCTTGTTATTTTGTAGATCTGGAAAAAAATCATGAGATATAAAAAAGGTAAGTTTTTTTGGTTGATATGGTTTTGGGTTTGTGATTTTAGAATATTTTTATTGTTTAGATCTTTTGTTATTTTTATAACACTCTTTCTCATCTTATAGTGTTGTAGATCTGGAAAAAGAAGTGAAGAAATCTAAAAACGTAAGCTTGTTGTTTTTATTAGTTTTTAAGTTTTTTCGTAGTTTTGGTGATTTTTGTTGTTTTTGTTGTTTTCTTAAGTTTTTTCCTATATTCTTATCTCATTTCTCATCTTGTATTGTTGTAGATCTGGAAAATGAAGTCACGAGATCTAAAGATGTAAGTTTGTTATTTTTACTAGTTGTTACGTTTTTCGTGGTTTTGGAGATTTTATTGTTTTTTGTTGTTTTTTTTTAATTTTTTTTTCTTATATTCTTATCTTATTTTTCATTTTCTATTGTTGTAGATCTAGAAAAAGATTTACAAAAACTAATTTTGTTGTTTTAGTAGATTTTTAAAGTGATTTTTAATAGTTTTTAAAATTTTAGACGGTTTTTTAAGATTTTCAATAGATGTTTGAGATTTATGGTGGTTTTACAGTTTTTTGTTGTTGTTTTTGAGTTTTCTTCTTACGTTTTGAATTTGACAATGGTTTTTTAATTAATGGATTTTCATGTTGCAGACTTCATTACAGGTTTGCAGATTTCAGTTGTAAACTTCAGTTGCAAAATTCAGTTGTACACTTCAATTGTAGACTTCTTATATTTTTATCTTATTTCTCATTTTCTCTTGTTGTAGATCTGGAAAACAATTCACAAAAAGTAATATTGTTGTTTTAGTAGTTTTTAAAGTGATTTTTAATGGTTTTTAAAATTTTAGATGTTTTTTTTAAGATTTTTAATAAATATTTGAAATTTCCCTTGAAATTTATGGTGGTTTTATAGTTTTTTGTGGATGTTTTTGAGTTTTTTTCTTACGTTTTGAATTTGACTTTGGTTTTTGAATCTATTGATTTTCGTGTTGCAGACTTCATTACAGATTGCACACTTCAGTTGTAGACTTCATAACACGTTTTCATTACAAGTGTAGACTTTAGTTGCAGACTTTATTACTAATTACAGACTTTGTTTGTGTTTTTGGTTATATTTTAAATGAATTTTTGTAAACTTTATTGTAACTATCACTAGCTCCCATCACTACATCTTGTCAGTCAGTTTTCAATCAATTTTTTCAGAATTATAATAAACTATTAGTTGTATGTCAATCACTTTCAATCAACTCAAGTCAAATCATACTTATAAAATTATAAAATGACAACCATTAAAAACACAAATATTACTAAAAATTTTCATAAACACTTTTATATATAGTTAAGGATTTAATGCATATTTAAGATAGTTAATGCATACTTCTTAATAACAAATAAGAGCAAGAACTGAATGAAAATCAATAAATCGATCTGCAAAATATAAAGATATGTCTTAACAATTCCATCAAAATCCTAAGTTAACAGGTTGTGTTGGATGTTGTTGTAATCAATGTATATGTTATAATTACGGTGCAAGATACTGTTGGATGTTTTTGTAACACACCATCGATGACATTGTGCCTTCTAATTAATTGAAATGATTGGTTCAATGTTCCAGAAAATACATACTTATATTGGCAAACATTGTTGTATAAATCTCGTAAACTTCTTTGTAGATTTCTCGGCAGACTTCTTCGCAGACTTCTCGGCAGACTTTGTACTTTGTCCTTGCTCGCAACTTAATTTTCTGAGATACTCAACACTAAAACTGAATTTATTCATCCTTCACTTTACCGTAAAGAATGTAATCTTCACCATCAGAGTAAACTTTATTGTAATCTTCATGAACAACGAAATCATCATCGCCAATTACAAACATTTTACCTGCTCTTATATTATCCACAGAAAAATTCTAAATCTCATTCATAATCCACTCCCCACAAATAACACAGATTTGAACCATTATCATTATATCATTGTACACATACTAAATTTTCTCACTGTATCATACTTCTCAGAGAATTCTGCTTTAGTCAGAATAAACTGTTTTTGTTACCAAAACAGACTTTTCGGAGAAGTCTGCTTCAGTGAGAAAAATAGTTTATTCCGGCTGAAACAGATTTCTCCGAGAAGTATGCTACTTTTATTCCGATCAAAGGAGACTTCTCGAATTCTCAGAGAAGTTTGCTTTGATCGGAATAAACGTCGCAGACTTCTCGGAGAAGTCTGCTTTGGTGAGAAAAACAGTTTATTCCTATCAAAGCAGACTTCTCCGAGAAGTCTGTTTTGGTGAGGAAAACAGTTTATTCCGATCAAAGTAGACTTTTCGCAGAAGTCTGCTTCAGCCGGAATAAACTGTTTTTCTCGCCAAAGCAGACTTCACAAAGTCTGCTATTTTTATTCCTACCAAAGCAGACTTCTCGGAGAATTCTGCTTTGATAGGAATAAACGTCGCAGATTTCTCGGAGAAGTCTACTTCAGCCAAAATAAACTATTTTTCTCGTCAAAGTAGACTTCTCGAAGAAGTCGGCTTTGGTAGGAATAAATGTCGTAGACTTCTCGGAGAAGTCTGCTTTAGCCGGAATAAACTATTTTTCTCGCCAAACCAGACTTTGTGAAGTCTGCTATTTTTATTCCTATCAAAGCAGACTTCTCAGAGAAGTCTGCTTTGATAGGAATAAACGTCGCAGACTTCTCGGAGAAGTCTGATTCAGCCGGAATAAATTTTTTTTCTCGCCAAAACAGATTTTGTGAAGTCTGCTATTTTTATTCCTATTAAAGCAGACTTCTCGAAGAATTCTACTTCAGCCGGAATAATAGTTTATTCCGGTTAAAAAAAGATTTATTACGATTAAAGTAGATTTCTTGAAGTTTGATTTGTAATATATTTACAAAGAAGACTTCGAGAAGTCTGCTCGAGAAGTTTGCTTTGTAAATATATTACAAAGCAGATTTCTCGTAACTGTATGAACTGAAAAAATAACCGAAAGCAAAAAACGAAAACTAATTTTCGATCTTAAGGTTTTAGCTATGCGACTTAAATGATGACCGATATAGACTCCCATAAGCTTGTTTTAATGGATATTGATGAATTTTTGCAAAGTTGGAAGCTTTTGAATGTAGTGTGAAGAGAGAAATTGGAAACAAATGTGAGAAAAAATAAAAGAGGTTGAGATAAATGAGTTTTGATAAAGGAATAGAGGTATTATGTTGGGTGTGTCGATGGAATTAAGAGCTTCCAACAACCACGACAATGGTGGTTGTGTGCAATGAACAAGATGATATTTTCGTAATATTTATGAAAAATTTGTTCATAATGGTCTTTGAGTTGTTTTTGTTTTTTTTTAAGTTAATGGCAAAGTTATAAATAAAGTTATTGTTGAAGGATAAAATAGAGATATAAAGTTAGTTTTACAAAAAAAGTTTAAATGGTTAAACTTACAATTGAAGACAAATTTTAGATCAATTTTACAAATACCCCAATTTATATTTACTAAATAAACAATTAATTATAATGTGTGAATATTTTTTTTTACGCATGACATATGTCTAAATCTAGTATGTGGTATACATTATCACAATATATCTAATACATTTATTTATCGATCGATAAAATGTATATAGTTTAAGTTAAATATGAACTAAAACAAAAAATTTAATTAATAAATTATTTATTTTGTGTAAATCACATATACCTATGTTTATAATAGTTGACAAAAGAATATGTATAGAATTCATTGTTGGTGGAATAAAGTAAACTAGATTTATACTTACGCACTACGTAGGGAAAAATATTCGTAAATTTTATAATATAGTATATTAATAAATATAAATTAGATATTTATATAATTTTAATTCTTATTTTAAATTATTTTTAATATTAATTTTTATATTTAAATTCATAAAATAAAAATAATTGTTTTTATGTATTTAATAATATTTTTTGGTTAGTTTAATAAATATATAATTTTTCTAACTAAATTAATAACAATGACATATATTATAATTATTCTAGTAACCTAAACATATTTCTATATTTATTTGAAACTCATCGTGATGATGACACGTCAGTATGATATTTTTGTTAATAACATATTAGGGTGATATTATTTTCTTAAAATATTTTTCAAATAATATATAAGGGATATGTTGTATGTGTTATAGATTTTTACAATATAAATAATACATTTATCTATCCATCGACAAACTATGTGTCTTTTAAGCTAAATATAAACTAGAAAAATAACTAATTCACAAATTAATTTAGAAAATTATTTAATTTGTGCATAGTTATTTGATCCAATGTTGGTTAGATAGAGCTATCGGTAATGATGAATAGAAAACTCAATACCTGTTTTTATGGTCGAATACTTTGATTTAATTGAATCTGATAATCGACCGGCCATTATAAAAATCAGAAGGAATATTGAGTTTGGACGAAGTATGTTCCGCTATGATCCACGTTGGATAAAATATGAGGAGTTCCAAAATGTTGTAAGTGCTGGAATAGTTCATCTGCTACATTTCATTCTAATCTCTTAACTAAGATTGATACTTGCTGGAAAAGGATGGCATATTGGAAGAAAACTTCATGGAAAAATCCTAATAAACGGATTAGGGGATCTCTCTATTGAGATTGATTTGGCTCAAACCGACTCTCAACATGGTTTATTACATTTTTCATCACTAAAGAAAGATTTACATAATGGTTACGTTGAGGAGGAAAGATATTGGAAAATTAAGAGTAGAAATCAGTGGCTTCAAGAAGGCGACAAGAATACACGGTAATTCCATGCCCTTACTAAAAATCGTCACTCACAAAACAACATAGTATCGATTAAATCAGAGGAAGGACATGATGTTTTTGGAAATAAAGCTATTTCTCAAGAGGCAAAAAATTATTTCTCAAGATTATTTCGGACATCCTCTCCATGTGATATGGAGTCAGTAATATCGAATATAGAGCATGTCGTATCCAGTGAGATGAATCGGGAACTGACAAAAACGATATTAACAGATGAAATGTTTGAAGCCATCTCTTCAATAGGTGCTACTAAAGCTCCTGGTCCAGATGGCTTAACTGCATCATTCTACCAACAACATTGGGAAATTGTTGGTGATGCGGTCTTTCAAGAAGTTGACAGATTTTTTAGATCCGGAGAAATGATTAAGGAATTTAATCATATGCATAGTTGCCTTATACCAAAGTTGGAATGTCCAACAATAATGAAAGACTTTAGACCCATATCACGTTGTAATGTTGTTTACAAAGTTATATCGAAGATCTTAGTTTTACGACTAAAGACAATTCTATATGCTTTGGTTTCGGAAAACCAAGCTGCTTTTGTTCCAGGCCGCCTCATAACGGATAATGTGCTTATAGTTCATGAAGCTCTCCATTCATTAAAAACACAACACATTTGTTCGACATCGTTTATGGAAGTCAAAAAGGAAATTAACAAAGCATACGACCGGTCGATTGGACGTTTCTTGAAGAGGTTCTAGTAAAAAAAGGCTTCTCGCCTATCTGGATCAACTGGATAATGCAATGTGTATCTACGGTTTCCTTCTCTGTCCTTATAAATGGAAGCTCTTATGCATTTTTCAAACCACATCGTGGTTTAAGACAAAGAAATCCTTTATCATCTTATCTTTTTATATTGTGCGCCGATGTGTTTAGTGCAATGCTTCAGAAAGCTGAAAGGAATAATCATATAAAACCTCTGAAAATTCAGAAAACAGGGCCTACAATTTCACATATTTTATTTGCTGATGATTCACTGTTTTTTCTCTAAGCTGATAGAAACAATGTCACTCAATTACAAAATATTTTCCAAGAATATGGCAGGGTTTCAGGTCAAACTATCAATCTGGAGAAATCTTCTATTATTTTTGGTACTAAAGTGTATGAAGATACAAGAACTCATATACATCAAATGCTGGGTATTACGACTGTTGGAAGAGGTGGTAAGTATTTGGGTCTATCTGAACAGTTTGGTAGAAATAAGAACAGTTGTTTAAGTATATTATTGAACGGGTTCAATCCCGGATTTCTGGTTGGCAATCTAGATTTCTTTCACCAGCTGGAAAGAAACTCTGATAAGGCGGTTGCTTTTGCTATGCCAGTATAATCAATGAATGTTTTTAAATTACCTAAGGACATCTGCAAAGTTATCGACAGAGCAATATCGTGTTTCTGGTGGGGATCATCTGAATACCATAGGAAGATGTCTTGGATTTCATGAAAAAAGATGACTACTCCTAAATTATTAGGAGGATTGGGATTTCGTGAATTTCAAAAATTTAATCAAGCATTTTTGGTTAATCTATACTGGAAGATAACCCGTCGTCCGAATTGTCTTCTTTCAAGAGTTTTAAAGAGTCGATACTTCAGAGATACTGATCTTCTCTCTGCTAAGGTAGGCTCTCAGCCTTCTTTAGGATGGTTGGACCCGATTTACTAAAGTCAGGTATTCATCGACTTATTGGTGATGGCTCTTTGGTCGCAATCGGAGATTGGAATTGGTTGCCTATTTCTCCACCAGGAGAACCTAGATTGTTACCATACACAAACCCACTACTAAAGATTGAAACACTTATTAATAAAGACACATGGCAATGGAATACATAGATAATTGAAGATATGATTGAGAAAGAAGATCATCACCTCATCTATAAGATTTTTTTACCACCTTTTCAGACAACTGATGATTGGTTTTGGAACCTAGATTGTTAATTCCCAACCAATTCTTGCTTCTTATCCAGACTTGGCTAAGACTATTTGGTTGTTAAAGATACCCCCAAGATTAAGCATTTTATATGGTTTTGTTATCTAAAACTCTACCTTTGAAGTCACATCTCAGTCATTGGAAAATTATATTGGATAACATATGCAGTCGATGCTGCGATTTCGAAGAAACAGAGATTCATACTTTTCACATGTCATTATGCTCAAATGATTTGGAGAAAAATGGGTATCTTAACGTCTTCTATTTGCGATACTATCCTTCACAACGCCTTTGAAGATGCTATAAAATGGTTAACAACTCTGAAGACATCAGAGATCTCTGCACAGTCTACAGTCGTTCATATATCCTCTTCACAATGGCAGCCTCCGCTAGATGCTTGGGTTAAATGCGATTATGATGCAGCTCATAGGACGGACATTAATAATTATGGATTAGGATGGATCGTTCGTAACCATAATGGCTGATTCCTAAACGCTGATATGGGTAAATTTCAGAGTCGATGTACAATTATCGAAGTAGACTTTACAACACTTATTTGGGCGCTACAATCATCATGGTCTTTGGGATTTCGAAAAGTTATTTTTGCAGGCGATAGTCTCTTATTAAATAATCTTATTAATCGCAAAGGAATACAGTTTCAACTTCAACACTACATCAACATAATTTTTCAATGGATGTCCAAATTTAAAGGAATCAAGTTTCAACATCAACCCAAATCAAATAATTAAGCAGATGATAAATTAGCATCAACATCTATTCAGTATAATATTGATTGAAAATTATTTTCATGTTGTCCATTATTTTTACAATCTATTATACACATTAACTCTTTTATTCAATAAAATAAATATTGACGAAAAAATATTAAAGATTTATGATAAAAATTAGAAAATTGTTTTGTGACGGATGAATCAGCTAGAATTAAATGCGTAGATTATGCATTAATTACCATTGCTTATTATGCAAACTAAATATTTTGGATTCAATATAGAAACTTAAATCATCAGTTATATTTCTACAACCATAATTGACCGTCTCCCTATGAAAAATTCAATTAATAACAATAAATTTGGAAATAGAACAATTGATTAAAATATCACTCTTTTAATTTTTTGTTATAAAAATATCATTAATCATTTAAATTTATATGAAAGCTTCCCAAGATTATCGTCCTCAAATTGATCGAAGTTTTAAAGCTCTGTTTATTTCTCTTGCCTTAATCGAATCGATCGATCTTCACTCTTGGCGGTATAATCTAAACCCTAGGCTCTCAGAGAGGAGATTCTCAGACCCTATAAATCCTCCAATTGAGACTACGTCTCTCTTCATCCTAGCCAAAGAAATCCCTCTCATTCCGAGTTGCTGCATATCGGCTTTCTCCTTCTTCCCCCAGCTGGTTGCGATTTCCCGAGACATATCTCGGTTGAATCAGTTTCCAAACTTGCAATCCCATCCATCTTCATTGCCTTTTCTTCCCGAGACAAGCTCGTTCTTGATTCGATCCCTCTCACCTCGTGGTGTCTTCAATCGTTGATTTATTTAATCGTTGTAAGATTCCAGCTTCGCATAAATTGCAACAATCCCAATTGCTTTCTCCTCCGGTTCCCGTTCTCAGAAATTGTTTATTTGTTTCGGTTTTGATTTCCGCTTTTTTGGTGATCTCAAATCTAGTTCGGGTACTCTTCCCGGTTAAAGTTTTCTGGTTCAGGTTTAAACCATATCGATACCGTGGTTCATTCTCCAAAATGACTATTGTCGGACATCTTGTTATGAAAAACAAGCCGACTGCTAGGAAAATGCCCCAATAAAAATCAGGGCTTTTGACAACTCCGCAGTCTTAAAAAGATTTGAATCCACATTAGTGCGTTCTTAATCTGCCAATGGAAGGGCATAGGGTCAGAACTTTTATGTATCTATTGTCATCGATCTCGCAATGTGAGGGTCGGGTCCAAAAATAAGATTTGGGCCACGAAAGGTTCATGTTCCGATTCAATACGGATGCGGATATTGACTCGCCACTAGAAAAGCACCCCTATAACTTTGATCAGTTGATGACAATTTTAGAAAGATGGGTGTCAAGTTTCAAGGTTGACTTTCCATCTACCATTGTGTTTTGGATCCAAATAATGGAAATTCCAACCCACTATTGGGCTGATGAAACGATTGTGGATATCGGTTCTCCTTTGGCAAAGAGGGAGTTGAAATTTGACGAGGAAAAAGGAGAGACGCAGTCTTAAGACGCCAATGGAGATCAGATCTGCTCATGGTCTAAAAGGTTAAAGGCAAATGCGGAAAGGATTGTAGCAATAGAAACGTGCAGAAAAAACCCGTCGTGGTTTAGATCCCTAGAAAAAAGAGATCGTCAGGAAGAAAAAAGTAGAAATGACACCAGAATTTTTCGTGGTTCATCCTCTTCGTTCCTAGCTGCCCCCTTGTTGAAAACGCGGTGCTTCCCCAATTTCATGTATCAAATGAAAATCCCCTCAACCCTAAGGAAATCATCTCGCCAATGCGAGACATCCTCTCGAGGGGAGGAGGCAAGATGGAAAGACAGTTAAGTGGAGAAAGGGTTCGTTCTGACAAGAGGGGTCTGAATAAGGCAGGAATTCTTGTCAGGAAAAGCTCTTCGAGTGAGGAAGAAGATTGGAAGGAGCCCTTTCAATTCCTCCAAGATGATGAAGTAGATGACCCTCCAAGATATTTGGAGAGGAAAGGAGGTTTGTGCGATCTTTTCTAGAGGGAGACAAAGGAAAAATAACATCGTCCTCAGCAAAGGCCCCGCGATTTGGAGACCCGTTCTAGGGAATCAAAGACCCGGTGGCTAGAAAGAAGCCACCGGAAAACGTCTGATGCTCCTAAGTTGAACTGCCAAGAAGCTGAAATACCATTGTCCTCAGCGATGGCCCCGCGATTTTGAGACCCATCTGAGGGAATCAAAGACCCGGTGGCTAGAGAGAAGCCACCAGAGAACGTCTGATGCTCCTAAGTTGGAACTGCCAAGGAGCTGGAAGCTTCTTGGCAATTTGGAGATTGTGGGAATTACGCAAAACGTTATTCCCAGAGTTACTATTTCTTATGGAAACTAAGCAGAACAGGAGTTTCATCCAAGATCCTCAAGCTCATCTAGGATACGATTTTTATTTTACGGTAGAGCTGTCAGGACTCAATGGAGGTCTGGCATTGTTAGCTCTTACCGAGTTTAATGTTGTTGTTTTATTTTTGGATACAAATATCATCGATGTAACTGCTACTATTGATGGTAATAAAGTTTTTATATCTTTCGTTTATTGTGACCCCTTTGTACGATTCAGAAGTATTGTATGGGAATGTCTTACTAGAATTGGGTTATCCCGTTCTGAGCCCTGGGTTATGGTAGGCGATTTTAATGAGATAAATGGGAATCATGAAAAAATAGGGAGATGAATCTGCCCCGAAAATTCATTCTTGGATTTCCGTCTTATGTAGGAAAACTGTGGGATGTGTGAGTTCCCATTTAAAGGCAACACCCTTTCGTGGTTTGGAAGGAGGAGCTCCAACATTATTCGGTGTCGGCTGGACAGGGCAATTGGTAACAAAGAATGGTATAACATCTTCTCGCATACCATGGAGTACCTACAGTTCTTTGGGTCGAATCACCGCCCGGTCTGGATTCACTTCCTTCACAAGCCAGATAAATTAGGATATTGGTTTGACAAACGTTAAGTTTCTAAACCACATTTTGAGGAAGTTGTTATCAACGGCTGGAACCTCCCGGACAATTTGGATGGAATTCCGATCCAGGACCGCATCGCTAGATGTCGAAGGGCTATCTCCTGATGGAGACATAAAGAGAAGCAAGATTCATCTCGCCTTATTGAAGACCTTAATGAGAGGTTCGAAAAAGCTCAATCAGATGACGCGACCCCAACCATGGAAATACAAGAGTTAAAAAATCAATTGTATAGGGTCCTTCATGAGGAAGAGTGATACAAGCCTTGAATCAAGGCCGTAACACGCGTGGGCTGCTTGGAGAAGATTAGGTGAGAAACTCAACCTTAGGCTTCTGGATAGGGGTTTTTCTGGTGGGTATTAGATGGAGAGGTGAAGTGAACCACACAAGGGGTGATGAAACTCGGGATAAATCACAACTTAGAAGTTAGGAGGGTTGGTCTCGACTAGGGTTCTAAGCGCACAAGTTTTAGAGAAAACTCGTAGGAAGAAAGTTCTATCGTTATTAATATCAAAAAATTGTCGAACTACAATGCTGAAGGAGCCTTATTAATATGCTCGGCAGCCTTGACCTTCTAGGGTTGATTCAAAAGAAAAATGCAAAAGTTACAAAAGTGCACAAGGAAAATTACAAAAAGGAAATCACCGAAAAAAGACTACTACCTAAATTGTTCTTAACTCAAAAATATAAAACTTCTAATTCCTACCTTGCAAAACAGAAAAGGCAAATATATAAATGAAAACTTACCATTTTTTACCTTTCGGCCAAGAAATGGAAGGTGGCCGACCTTGTGGCATGCACATGCCTATCTCCTAGTCTTTAACTTGGAGTAGGGTTATGAATTGTTGGGTCCTGACCTCTTTTGTCACGAAAGCCCAAGTCTTTGGAGTCCTTTGCAATGTTGAGAAGCCTTTGGACTCTTCTTTGTACTCTTGGCCCAATGCTCCTTGTCGATCATCTTCTAGGAGCTTGTCTACCCACAAACTGAACTTGTGGAAGAATGCCCTTGTTCTGCTACTTGTCATGGCTCCTGGTGGCACCACTGGTGTAGAGACTTCATCCAGGTTCATGCCTTGAAGCTGGTAGCTTAGCTGATACGAGTCCCCTTGTGTAGATGTGGAAATGGTGGTGCAATCGGCTGGATCGGCTAGACTGTGTGACGAGCTGGCCGAGTTGTCATCGGAGCCAGCCAGATGGATTCCTGAGCCGGCGGCATCGCCAGTTGGGCCGACGGTGATACAAGCCTCGATTTAAGGCTTATATGCGCGTGGGCTGTTTGGAGAAGGTTAGGTGAGAAACTCGACTTTATACTTCTTGGATAGAGGTGTTTGGGTTGGTATTCGATGGAAAGGTGAAGTGAACCACACGAGGGGTGATGAACCTCGTGATAAATCACAAACTTAGAGCTAGGAGGGCTGGTCTCAACTAGATTCTAAGCGCACAAGATCCTTGGGAGAAAACTTGTTGGAAGAAAGTTCTACTTTATTAATATCAAAAAGGTTGTCGAACTACAATGCTGGAAGGAGCCTTATTAATATGCTCGACAGCTTGACCTTCTAGGGTTGACTCAAATAAAGAAAAGGAAAGTTTACAAAAGTGCACAAATGGAAAAGATACAAAAGTGCATAACCAAAAAAGGACTTATTCCTAAAATGTTCTTGACTCAAAAATGTAAACAATCTAGATCCTACCCTGCAAAACAGAAAGAGGCATATATTCGAATTGAAACTTACCTTTCTTACCTCACAGCCAAGAAATGGAAGGTGGCCGTCCTGGTGGCATGCACGCGCCTTGCTCCTAGTCTTCGACTTGGAGTAGGGTTAGGAATCTTTGGGCCCTAACCTCTCTTGCCACTAAAGCCCAAGTCTTTGAAGTTCCTTGCATTGTTGAGAAGCCTTTGGACTCTTCTTTGTACTTCTGGCCCATTGTCCTTAGTCTATCTTCCTCTAGGAGCTTGTCCACCCATAAGCTGAACTTGTGGAAGAGTGCTCTTGATCTACTCCTTGTCATTGCTCCTGGTGGCACTACTGGTGTGGATACTTCCTCTAGATGCATGTCCTGAAGCTGGTAGCTTATCTGGTCCGAGTTTCCTTGTGTAGAAGTTGAAATGCTCGTGCACTCGGCTGGATCGGCTGTACCGGCTGGAATGTGCGAGGTACTGGCCGGAATGCCTTCAAGACCAAGGAGACCAGCGGTGTCATCCACGTCGCCACCAAGTGTGCCGGAAGCTTGGGCCTCTCCGCCGGTAATGCTGATCGGTCTGGTCCTATTGGTCGAGGGTCCGGCGGTACTGCTTGGGCCGGCAGACATGCCAGATGGCCCGGCTATCTCGGGCAAGCTTCCTGGTCGGCCAGTCTGGTCTTCTGGCTGGACATACGACCTGATGTCCTCATCATCCCCTCCCTTTTCAGTAGGTTTTGACCTCAAAACTGGTTCATCTGCATGGAAAGGGGCTAAGTCAGTTACGTTGAACGTGTTGGACACATTAAACTCACATGGGAGCTCGATCCGGTAGGCGTTTTTGTTGATCCTCTCCAGCACTCTGAATGGTTCATCTCCTCTTGGTGCTAGCTTGGAACTCCTTAGGTTGGGGAACCTCTCCTGTCGTAGGTGTAGCCACACCCAATCGCCTGGTTGAAAGATCACCTCCTTTCTTCCCTTGTTGGCATGAGTCACATACTGTCCGGTCCTCTTCTCCAAGTTTTCTGCTACCTTCTGGTGTAACTTCCTTATGAACTCTGCCTTGGATGCTCCGTTGAGGTTGGTCATCTCTGCTGGTGGTAGTGGTGTTTGCTCCAATGGGGTGAGAGGGTTGAAGCCGTATACTACTTCAAATGGTGTCTTCTTGGTTGCTGAGTGCACGGCTCGATTGTAAGCGAACTCTATGAATGGCATGCACTCCACCCAAGTCTTGAGGTTCTTCCCTAGTGTAGTCCTGAGAAGAGTTGATAGTGTCCAGTTGACAACTTCACTTTGGCCATCGGTTTGAGGATGGCAGGTGGTAGAGAAGAGTAGTTTCGTGCCTAGCTTATTCCAAAGGATCCTCCAGAAATGGCTGAGGAACTTGGTGTCCTTGTCTGATACGATGGTCCTTGGCACTCCATGAAGTCGTACTATCTCCCTGAAAAACAGCTCGGCTGTTTCCGTGGCATCATTGACATTGGCACACGGGATGAAGTGTGCCATCTTGGAGTATCTGTCCACCAGTACAAAGATTGCATCCTTGTGGTTGATCTTGGGCAGACCTAGAACGAAGTCCATTGAGATGTCCACCCATGGATGTGTAGGTATGGGCAGTGGGAGATACAACCCGTGAGGGTGCACTCGGGACTTCGCCTTTTTGCAAGTGATGCACCTTGCACAATGGGCTTCTACTGACCTTTTGATGTGTGGCCAGTAGAAGTGCTCCTTGACCACTGCTAGAGTCTTATCGACACCAAAGTGGCCCATGAGTCCTCCTCCATGAGCTTCTCGGATGATAAGCTCTCTTAATGATCCTTGTGGTATGCACAACCTCCTTTCTCGGAACAAGAATCCCTCATGGATGTAAAAATTGCCATGACTCCGTGTGCCACACTCCTTGTAGCTCTCAGCAAAGTCAAGGTCATCCTTGTATAGGTCCTTGATGTGCTCGAATCCTAGGACCTTTGCCTCCATGGTCGATATCAAGGAAAACCTCCTTGATAGTGCATCGGCTACCACATTGTCTTTGCCGTTCTTGTACTTGATGACGTACGGGAAGGTCTCTATGAACTCCATCCACCTGGCATGTCTCCTCTTGAGATTGGTTTGCCCTCTGAGGTGTTTGAGAGTCTCGTGATCAGTGTGGATCAAAAACTCCTTGGACAGCAAGTAATGCTGCCAAGTCTCCAATGCTCGGACAAGGGCATAAAGCTCCTTGTCATAAGTGGGGTAGTTCAGTGAGGCACCACCTAGCTTCTCACTGAAGTATGCCACTGGTTTCCCTCCTTGGGTTAGCACTACTCCTATGCCTATTCCAGAGGCATCACACTCCACTTCAAACGTTTTGTTGAAGTCGGGCAGGACTAGCACTAGTGCATGTGTAAGGCTGTCCTTCAAGGCCAGGAATGCCTTCTTCTGAGCTTCTCCCCAGCTGAATCCCACGTTCTTCTTCACTACTGCCGTCAATGGTGAGGCAATACTGCTGAAGTTGGGCACGAATCTCCTATAAAAGCTGGCCAGTCCGTGGAAGCTCCTTACTTGGCTGATGTTGCCTGGTTTTGGCCATTCTTGTATGGCTCGAATCTTCTCTTCATCAACCTGTAGGCCCTGTGAACTTACAAAAAAACCTAAAAAGACAAGTTTATCAGTACAAAAGATGCACTTCTTGAGATTGGCATAAAGCTCTTCTTGTCGAAGGGTTTTAAGCACCATCTCAAGATGTGTGAGGTGTTCCCGTAGGCACTTACTATAAACCATATCATCAAAGTAAACCACTACAAACTTACTGATGTACGCCCTAAGAACTTGGTTCATAAGGCGCATGAAGGTGCTTGGGGGCATTAGTCAAGCCGAATGGCATGACTGTCCACTCGTATAGCCCTTGCTTTGTCTTGAAAGTAGTCTTCCATTCATCACCTTCCTTCATCCTGACCTGGTGGTATCCACTCTTGAGGTCTATCTTGGAGAAGACCGTGGCTCCACTCAGCTCATCTAGCATGTCATCCAGCCGAGGTATTGGATGCCGGTACTTGACAGTGATGTTATTGATTGCTCGACAGTCCATGCACATTCGCCAAGTCCCATCTTTCTTGGGCACTAGTAGCACTGGTACGGCACATGGATTGAGGCTCTCTCGAACATATCCTTTCTCCAGGAGCTCCTTGACTTGCTTCTCAAGCTCCTTGGACTCCTCTAGACTCATCCGGTAGGCTGGTCAGTTGGGCAGGGCTGCTTTGAGCACTAGGTTGATCTGGTGTTCTATGCCACGTAAAGGAGGCAAGCATGCTGGTATCTCCTCTAGAAACACATCCTGGAACTTGTTGAGGAGATTTGCTACTTCAGGAGGTAGTTCTACCTGTTCCTGTTCTATACTCAAAATTTCTTTGAAGACCATTAGTAACATTAAATCCTTCGAGGCTAAAGCTCTCCGGGCATGGCTTGGTTGAATAAGAAAATTAGAGTTGATAAGTTTCTTTTCCTTACTCATTTAGAATTGTAGATCGTGTACCTGGGCAGGTGTAAGAGGAGCCAAGCTGACCTTTCTTTTGTCGTGCACAAAAGTGTAGAGATTGGTTCGGCCATCATACCTGGTCTCTTTGTCAAACTGCCATGGCCTTCCTAGCAGAAGATGGCCAGCTTGCATGGGCACCACGTCGCACACGACTTGGTCTTGGTACTTGCCCACACTGAATGGCACGGTGACTTGCTCATGGATCTTGAGCTCCACTTTGTCATCGAGCCATCTCAGTCTATATGGTCGATTATGCCTTGTCTTCTCTAGACCTAGCTTAACAACCATATATGCACTAGCAACGTCAGTGTAAGAACCACCATCTATGATGAGGTTACATACCTTGCCCTTGATGGTGCAACGGCTGTGGAAGATGTTCTCCCTTTGGATAGTCTCTGAAGGATCCACCATTGCACTGAGGATGCGTCTAGTGACCAGCACTTCCCCCACATCAGGGTACTCAATGTCACCATATTCTTCTTCTGGTTCATAGTCCTCTTCATCTTGGGACTCATATTCTCCAGCCTCCGTAATCAGCATGACCCGGTTGTTTGGGCACTCCCTTGAGATGTGTCCACGACCCCTTGACTCGATCTCTATGCTCTTGCCTTTGTCTACGGGCTTGGGAATGTTGCTTGGTGCCCAAGGCGTCTTAGGCTTGCTGCAAATGTCTTGGCTCTTACGTTTGATGTGCTGCTCAGCCTGGACAGATAGGTGGAACAAGTCTTTGAAGTCATTGTAGATTTGCCTCTCCACCTTGCGGCTGATCCTTTCTTGGAGTCCATCCAAGAATTGTGCCATCAATGCTTCTTCATCATCATTGAGCTCCAATCTGTTCCTTAACTTCTAACTCTTCATAGTACTCCTCTACTGATCTGGTACCCTGCTTAAGAGTACGAAAACAACGCTTGCAAGTCTCTATGAAAGTAAGGTGGAACAAACCTTTGTCGATGACATCTTTCATGTCGCACCCATGAGTCTATGGGCCTCATTCTTTTCCTCCTTCTATCAGATACCCTCACGATCCCACCAGATGAGGGCATTGTCCGTGAGTTGTGCTACTGCCATTGAGACTCTCCTAGGTCCTGGTTGGTTGTAATGATCAAAGATATGATCCATTCTTCTCCCAATCTAGGTAAGCCTCGGGTCTACTTTTCCTGCAAAACTTGGAGGAGTTAGCTTAACATCAGGATGAGTTACCCGGTTGTAGGTGTGTTCATCTCCATCCTCATGATGTCTAGGAGGCATTCTTGGTCTCAGTGAAGACCATATGGCTCAAAACCATCATCTTCTGCCTCTAGTTGCCGTGGAGGTCCTCTCGGCCTATGGTGATAGTTATGAGGTTGTGTGTCCTCAACTCCATCTGGATGGGGTTCCTCCTATTCGTGCCGTGTCCTAAGGTGCTCAGGACCTCAGGACGGTCTTGCTCAGCTCTCACGTGCTTTATGGCCTGGAATCTCACAGGCCTCTCCACGCGCTCCAATCTCTCGCCTATGGATGCGAGTTGTGTTTGGAGTGTGGTGAACATGGCCATCATGGCTTCGGTTGCTTCTCTATTTTCTTCTGCCATTGTGCTAAAAGAAAGAAGACAAGTTATGATACTCCTAAATTATTAGGAGGGTTTTCTTTTATAAGGGGGGATTCGAAAAATGCAAAAAGGAAAAAATCTGAGAATTGGAAAATTCGAAAATATGGAAGATTTGAAAAAAAATGGAAACTTTCTTAAAAACTAGTGCTAGCTGTATTGGTCAAATTCTTTTGGTATTTTTCCTATTTTCTTTTTTCTTTTCTTTTTTATTTAACTTAAAAATAATGGAAATATGATTTAAGCAAAAGGAAAGTCGAAAATTGCAATGCAAAAGTGAATCTAAGCCCTAGTGATGCACGTAGAAGCTAGATGCACTCGGTTTGAGTTTGATGTTATTTTTTTTTCTTGAATGTGACTTAAACTAATGCAAGAACTTAAAAAAACTAGTTAAAGGATAGAAACAACCTGGTTTAGTAGCTTTAAGCTCTGATACCAAAATGATACAAGCCTTGATTCAAGGATGGATGCGCTGGGCTGTTTGTAGAAGATTAGGTGAGAAACTCAACCTTAGGCTTCTGGATAGGGGTTTTCTGGTTGGTAAACGATGGAAGGGTGAAGTGAACCACACGAGGGGTGATGAACCTCGTGATAAATCACAAACTTAGAGCTAGGAGGGCTGGTCTCAACTAGATTCTAAGCGCACAAGATTCTTGAGAGAAAACTTGTTGGGGAAAAAGTTCTATCTTTATTAATATCAAAAGGTTGTTGAACTACAATGCTGGAAGGAGCCTTATTAATATGCTCGACAGCTTGACCTTCTAGGGTCGACTCAAAGAAAAATGGAAAACTTACAAAAGTGCAAAAATGGAAAAATTAAAAAAGTGAATAACCGAAAAAAGGACTTCTACCTAAATTGTCTTTGACTCAAAATGTAAATATTCTAAATCCTACCCTGCAAAACAGAAAGAGGCAAATATTCATATTGAAAACTTACCTTACTTACCTCACGGCCAAGAAATGAAAGGTGGCCGCCCTTGTGGCATGCACGCACCTTGCTCCTAGTCTTCGACTTGGAGTAGGGTTAAGAATCTTTGGGCCCTGACCTCTCTTGCCACTAAAGCCCAAGTCTCTGATGTCCCTTGTGTTGTTGAGAAGCTATTGGACTCTTCTTTGTACTTTTGGCCCATTGGCCTTAGTCGTCCTTCCTCTAGTAGCTTGTCGACCCATAGGCTGAATTTGTGGAAGAGTGCCCTTGATCTGCTTCTTTTCATTGCTCCTTGAGGTACCACTGGTGTTGAGACTTCCTCTAAGTGCATGTCCTGGAGCTGGTAGCTCATTTGGTCCGAGTCCTCTTGTGTAGAAGTGGAAGTGCGCGTGTACTCGGCTGGATGGCCTGTACCGGCTGGATTGTGCGGTACTGGCCGGAATGACTTCAGGACTGTTGATCCCGGAGTCGGGTGTCATCAGGGGACGTGTCATCACGTCCCCACCAAGTGTGCCGGAAGCTTGGGCCTCCGCATGTGACGGTCTGGTCCTATAGGTCGAGGGTCCGCACTGTCTGTCCGCAGGCAGATGGTCCTGCTGTCTCGGCAAGCTTCCTGGTCGGCCAGTCTGGTCTCCTGGCTGGATGTACGACCTGATGTCCTCATCATTCCCTCCCTCTTCAGTAGGTTTTGTCCTCAAAACTGGTTCATCTGCATGGAAAGGGGCTAAGTCAGTAACATTGAACGTATTGGACACATTAAACTCACCTGGGAGCTCGATCTGGTAGGCATTGTTGTTGATCCTCTCGAGCACTCTGAATGGTCCATCTCCTCTGGTGCTAGCTTGGAACTCCTTAGGTTTTGGAACCTCTCCTGCCGTAGGTGTAGCCACACCCAATCGCCTGGTTGAAAGATCACCTCCTTTCTTCCCTTGTTGGCATGAGTCACGTACTGTCCGGTCCTCTTCTCCAAGTTTTCTACTACCTTCTGGTGTAACCTCCTTATGAACTCTGCCTTGGATGCTCCGTTGAGGTTGGTCATCTCAGCTGGTGGTAGTGGCGTTTGCTCCAAGTGAGAGGTGCCGATACCACTTCAAATGGTGTCTTGGTTGCTGAGTGCTTGTAGGCGAACTCAATGAATGGCAGGCACTCCACCCAAGTCTTTAGGTTCTTCCCTAGTGGTTCTGAGAAGAGTTGATGGGTCCTGTTGACAACTTCAGTTTGGCCATCGGTTTGAGGATGGCAAGTGGTTGAGAAGAGTAGCTCGTGCCTAGTTTTCTCCAAAGGGTCCTCCAGAAATGGCTGAGGAACTTGGTGTCCCTATCTGATACGATGGTCCTTGGCACTCCATGAAGCAGATTCCTCCTGAAGAACAGCTCAGCTGTTTGTGTGGCATCATTGACATTGGCACATGGGATGAATGTGCCATCTTGGAGAATCTGTCCACCACTACAAAGATTGCATCTTTGTGGTTGATCTTGGGCAGACCTAGAACAAAGTCCATTGAGATGTCCACCCATGGATGTGTAGGTATGGGCAGTGGGAGATACAACCCGTGAGGTTGCACTCGGTACTTTGCCTTCTTGCAAGTGATGCATCTTGCACAATGAGCTTCTACTGTCCTGATGTGTGGCCAGTAGAAGTGCTCCTTGACCACTGCTAGAGTCTTGACGACACCAAAGTGGCCCATGAGTCCTCCTCCATGAGCTTCTCGGATGATAAGCTCCCTTAGTGATTCCTGTGGTATGCACAGCCTTCTTTCTCGGAACAAGAATCCCTCATGGATGTAGAATTTGCCATGACTCCCTGTGCTACACTCCTTGTAGCTCTCAGCAAGGTCAGGATCATCCTTGTATAGATCCTTGATGTGCTCGAATCCTAGGACTTTGCCTCCATGGTTGATATCAAGGCAAACCTCCTTGATAGTGCATCGGCTACCACATTGTCTTTGCCCTTCTTGTACTTGATGATGAAGGTCTATGAACTCCATCCACCTGGCATGTCTCCTCTTGAGATTGGTTTGCCCTCTGAGGTGTTTGAGAGTCTCGTGATCAGTGTGGATCACAACTCCTTGGACAGCAAGTAATGCTGCCAAGTCTCCAATGCTCGGACAAGGGCATAGAGCTCCTTGTCATAAGTGGGGTAGTTCAGTGAGGCACCACCTAGCTTCTCACTGAAGTATGCCACTGGTCTCCCTCCTGGAGTTAGCACTGCTCCTATGCCTATTCCAGAGGCATCACACTCCACTTCAAACGTCTTGTTGAAGTCGGGAAGGACTAGCACTGGTGCGTGTGTAAGGCTGTCCTTCAAGGCCCTGAATGCCTTCTCCTGAGCTTCTCCCCAGCTGAATCCCACGTTCTTCTTCACTACTGCTCAGTGGTGAGGCAATACTGCTGAAGTTGGGCACGAATCTCCTATAGAAGCTGGCCAGTCCGTGGAAGCTCCTTACTTGGCTGATGTTTCCTGGTGTTGGCCATTCTTGTATGGCTCGAATCTTCTCTTCATCAACCTGTAGGCCCTGTGAACTCACAACAAAACCTAAAAAGACAAGCTTATCAGTACAAAAGGTGCACTTCTTGAGATTGGCATAAAGCTCTTCTTGTCGAAGGGTTTTAAGTACCATCTCAAGATGTGTGAGGTGTTCCCAGTAGGCACTTACTATAAACCAAAATGTCATCAAAGTAAACTACTACGAACTTACTGATGTACGCCCTAAGAACTTGGTTCATAAGGCGCATGAAGGTGCTTGGGGCATTAGTCAAGCCAAATGGCATGACTGTCCACTCATAGAGTCCTTGCTTTGTCTTGAAAGCGGTTTTCCACTCATCACCTTCCTTCATTCTTACCTGGTGGTATCCACTTTGAGGTCTATCTTGGAGAAGATCGTGGCTCCACTCAGCTCATCTAGCATGTCATCCAGTCGTGGTATTGGATGCCTATACTTGACTGTGATGTTGTTGATGGCTCGGCAGTCCACACACATGCGCCAAGTTCCATCCTTCTTGGGCACTAGCAGCACTGGTACAGCACATGGACTGAGGCTCTCTCGAACATATCCTTTCTCCAGGAGCTCCTTGACTTGCTTCTCAAGCTCTTTGGACTCCTCTGGACTCATCCGGTAGGCTGGCCGGTTGGGCAGGGCTGCTCCGGGCACTAGATCAATCTGATGTTCTATGCCGCGTAAAGGAGGCAAGCCTGCTGGTATCTCCTCTGGAAATACATCCTGGAATTTGTTGAGGAGTGTTGCTATTTCATGAGGTAGCTCTACCTGTCCCTGTTCTATACTCAACACTTCCTTGAAAACCATTAGTAACATTAAGTCCTTCGAGGCTAAAGCTCTCCGGACATGACTAGGTTGAATAAGAAAGTTAGACTTGACAAGTTTTTTTCCTTACTCATTTGGAGTTGTAGCTCATGTACTTGGGCAGGTGTAAGAGGAGCTAGGCTGACCTTTCTCTTGTCATGCACGAAGGTGTAGAGATTGGTTCTGCCATCATGCCTGGTCTCCTTGTCAAACTGCCATGGTCTTCCTAGCAGAAGATGGCCAGCTTGATGGGCACCAGTCGCATTACCACTTGGTCTGGTACTTGCCCACACTGAATGGCACAGTGACTTGCTCATGAATCTTGAGCTCCACTTTGTCATCCAGCCATCTCAGTCTATATGGTCGAGGATGCCTTGTCTTCTCTAGACCTAGCTTATCAACCATGTATGCACTAGCAACGTTAGTGCAAGAACCACCATCTATGATGAGGTTACATACCTTGCCCTTGATGGTGCAACCGCTGTGGAAGATGTTCTCCCTTTTGATGGTCTCTGAAGGATCCACCATTGCACTGAGGATACGTCTAGTGACCAGCACTTCCCCCACATCAGGGTACTCAATGTCACCGTACTCTCCTTCTGGTTCATAGTCCTCTTCATCTTGGGACTCATATCTCCTGCCTCTGTAATCAGCATGAATCGGTTGTTTGGGCACTCTCTTGAGATGTGTCCACGTCCCCTGCACTTGAAACAAGTTATGTCACGTGATCTTTGAGGGTTAGAAGACTTACCAGGCTCTCTGGTCACGGGTGGGTTCAGGAGGCTTGCTCTTGAACCTTGACTCGATCTCTACGCTTTTGCCTTTGTCCACAGTCTTAGGCATGTTGCTTGGTGTCCAAGGTGTCTTAGGCTTGCTGCGGATGTCTTGGCTCTTACGTTTGATGTGCTGTTCAGCTTGCACAGATAGGTGGAACAAGTCCTTGAAGTCGTTGTAGATTTGCCTTTCCACCTTGCGCTGATCCTTTCTTGGAGTCCATCCAAGAATTGTGCCATCAATGCTTCTTCATCATCATTGAGCTCCAATCTGTTCCTTAACTTCTCGAACTCTTCATAGTACTCCTCTACTGATCTGGTACCCTGCTTAAGAGTACGAAAACGACGTTGCAAATCCCTATGAAAGTAAGGTGGAACATACCTTGTCGCATGAGGTCTTTCATGTCGACCCATGAGTCTACGGGTCTCATTCTCTTCCTCCTTCTGTCAGATACCTCACGATCCCACCAGATGAGGGCATTGTCCGTGAGTTGTGCTACTGCCATTGAGACTCTCCTAGGTCCTGGTTGGTTGTAGTGATCAAAGATATGATCCATTCTCTTCTCCCAATCTAGGTAAGCCTGGGGGTCTACTTTTCCTGCAAAACTTGGAGGAGTTAGTTTAACATCAGGATGAATTACCCGGTTGTAGGTGTGTTCATCTCCATCCTCATGACGTCTAGGAGGCATTCTTGGTCTCTGGTGAAGACCATATGGCTCAAAGCCATCATCTTCTGCCTCTGGTTGCCGTGGAGGTCCTCTCGGCCTATGGTGATAGTTATGAGGTTGGTGTCCTCATCTCCATCCTTCTGTTCTGTCCTAAGGTAAGGTCTCAGGACCCTCAGGACGATCTGCTCTCACGTGCCTTATGGCCTGAATCACTGGTCTCCACGGCCCAACCTCAACAGTCAGGTTTGGAGTGTGGTGAACATGGCCATCATGGCTCCAGCTGCGCCTCTATTCTCTTCTCCCATGTGTACTACAAGAAATAAAACAAGTTAGGATGCTCCTAAATTATTAGGAGGGTTTTCTTTTTATAAGGGTTTGAAAAAATGCAAAAAGGAAAAATCCTAAGGAAAGGAAATTCGAATAAAAGGAAACTTCCTAGACAACTTGTGCTAGCTGTCCAATTCGAAATATCTTGGGTATTTTCCTATTCTCTTTTCTTTCCTTTCTCTTTTCTTTTCTTTTTCTTTTTAATTTAACTTAAAATTAATGGAAATATGAATTAAACAAAAGGAAAACGTGAATGCAATGCAAAAGTGAACCTAAACCCTAGTGATACACGTAGGAGGCTAGATGCACTCGGTTTGGAGTTTGATGTTGTTTTTTTGAATTTTCTTGAATGCGACTTAAACTAATGCAAGAACACAAAACAAAACAAGCAAAAGGATAGAAACAACCTGGTTTAGGAGCTTTAAGCTCTGATACCAAAATGATACAAGCCTTGATTCAAGGATGTATGCGCGTGGGCTGTTTGTAGAAGATTAGGTGAGAAACTCAACCTTAGGCTTCTGGATAGGGGTTTTCTGGTTGGTAAACGATGGAAGGGTGAAGTGAACCACACGAGGGGTGATGAACCTCGTGATAAATCACAAACTTAGAGCTAGGAGGGCTGGTCTCAACTAGGTTCTAAGCGCACAAGATTCTCTTGAGAGAAAACTCGTAGAAAAAAGTTCTACTTTATTAATAATCAAAAGGTTGTCGAACTACAATGCTGGAAGGAGCCTTATTAATATGCTCGACAGCTTGACCTTCTAGGGTCGACTCAAATAAAAAAGGAAAGTTTACAAAAGTGCACAAAAGGAAAAGATACAAAAGTGCATAACCGAAAAAGGACCTATTCCTAAAATGTTCTTGACTCAAAAATGTAAAGCAACTAGATCCTACCCTGCAAAACAGAAAGAGGCATATATTCGAATGTAAACTTACCTTAACTCACCTCACGGCCAAGAAATGGAAGGTGGCCGTCCTTGTGGCATGCACGCGCCTTGCTCCTAGTCTTCGACTTGGAGTAGGGTTACAAATCTCTGGGCCCTGACCTCTCTTGCCACTAAAGCCCAAGTCTCTGATGTCCTTGTGTTGTTGAGAAGCCTTTGGACTCTTCCTTGCTTTTGGCCCATTGTCCTTAGCTGCTCTTCCTCTAGAAGCTTGTCGACCCATAAGCTGAATTTGTGGAAGAGTGCCCTTGATCTGCTTCTTGTCATTGCTCCTGGAGGTACCACTGGTGTAGATACTTCCTCTAAGTGCATGTCCTGGAGCTGGTAGCTCATTTGGTCCGAGTCCTCTTGTGTAGAAGTGGAAGTGTGTGTGTACTCGGCTGGATGGCCTGTACCGGCTGGATTGTGCGCGGTACTGGCCGGAATGACTTCAGGACCGCCCAAGTTGATCCCAGAGTCGGCGGTGTCATCCCGGAGCGGCACCGCAGAACCCGGTGCATCCCATCCCCACCAAGTGTGCCGGAAGGTGTGGTGTGCCGGAAGCTTGGGCTCTCGCCGGCGATGTTGACCGGTCTGGTCCTATAGGTCGAGGGTCCGGCGGTACTGTCTGGTCCGGCAGGTGTGCCAGATGGTCCTGCTGTCTCGGGCAAGCTTCCTGGTCGGCCAGTCTGGTCTCCTGGATGGATGTACGACCTGATGTCCTCATCACACCTCCTACATTAAACCGATGTTCGGAATCAAGAGGAGACCATGGAGAACCCAACACCTTGGAGGCAAAGCAAAGAAACCAGCTGCAATGGAAAGGAGTAATTTCTTCCTTTCTTATCAGGGAGCAACCGCCAGATGCACCATGGCCACATCCAAACCATATAAGGGCCATAAACCGAGGTAATGCCCTAAACCCACAAGTAAATCAAGGTATTAACTTGCCTTCTCTATGTGCAGGCCAAACTGTTTTGAGGACAAAACATTTCGAAGAAGGAGGGTATGATGAGGTCATCAGCCCAACCCCCGGCCAACTGCCCGGCCCGGCCGGCCCAAGGAACACAAAGGCGGCCAAATACGCGCAAAAGGATACATGGGTGTATCTTCATGAATCCAAGCTTAACCAACCAGCGGCCAGCCAAGACCAAACCTGGCCTATAATCCTGACTCACAGAAGACATGCGGCGACATGCAGCTCACCCAAAAAAGGCCAGATCAAGTCATGCACCATACATCAAATTGGAGTTTTCGAAACTTACCATATTTGGAACTTTCCTTATATGAAAGTCTCCAAACGTTTCTTTGGTGACCAGGAGACTTTTTGGTACTTCTAGGAGTTCCCTTAAGCACTTCTAGAAGCTCAAACACGCCTTGGACCAGGCGGGTCCATCCGTGCCTTCAAATGAACCGATTGGAGCCGTTTGTGGCAAGTGAGATGGCCAACTGGTTTAATCACTTGCAAACCAAAACATGGCATCCAGGAGATATTATTAAGGCCCTAAGGAAGCCCAAAATAAACCTACCATGCACCAGCCACCAGAGGATCAGGCGAATCCCTTTCCTCCAAGACTTGCCATATATGGACCGAAGTGCACTTAATGTGTTCAGATTGCAATATCTCTATTCCTTGCAATTTGGACACGTATTGAAGACTTTCCAAAGCATCCAGGATGTACCTAGACACATTACATTCACCCCAAAGCTCTCAAGATACAAGCATATACACTTTCCTTGTTGGCCAAACTAGACATTAATGGCCAACAGCCATATATTTTAAATGTATGATTTCCTTTTCTCCTTTTTAGGTTTAGGACCATTGCTAGGAGCACTATATAAGCTCAGCACGACCTCATTGTAAAGACAGACCACCATTGAAATTAAATTTGAATACAAAGTATTTTCTTCAAAGCCTTGTCTTTGAGTCTTGTTCTTGTTCTTTAGAAATAAAGTGTGTGATTCACTTCCTTTCTATTGAAGCCACGGCCAGGTTAGTTTGAGAGATTTAAACTCCGTTGGTTCACCTTTGATTGTGTGATTCGATCAAAACCCCCTCCTTTTAGTTCCCTTGCCCGCTTAAGCCAAGAGAGATTCTCGGTCTTGCGAGTCATGGCCGTACCGCTTGTGAGATTGATATTCAATCTTTCATCACCTACAAGGCATAGAGCACCAGATTGACCTCATGCCCGGAGCAGCCCTGCCCAACCGGCCAGCCTACCGGATGAGTCCAGAGGAGTCTAAGGAGCTTGAGAAGCAAGTCAAGGAGCTCCTGGAGAAAGGCTATGTTCGAGAGAGCCTCAGTCCATGTGCCGTACCAGTGCTACTAGTGCCCAAGAAGGATGGGACTTGGCGAATGTGCGTGGACTGCCGAGCAATCAACAACATCACAGTCAAGTACCGGCATCCGATACCACGGCTGGATGACATGCTAGATGAGCTGAGTGGAGCCACGGTCTTCTCCAAGATAGACCTAAGAGTGGATACCACCAGGTCAGGATGAAGGAAGGTGATGAATGGAAGACTGCTTTCAAGACAAAGCAGGGGCTCTACGAGTGGACAGTCATGCCATTCGGCTTGACTAATGCCCCAAGCACCTTCATGCGCCTTATGAACCAAGTTCTTAGGGCGTACATCAGTAAGTTCGTTGTAGTTTATTTCAACGACATTTTAGTTTACAGTAAGTGTTTAAGAGATCACCTTACACATCTTGAGATAGTACTTAAAACCCTTCAACAAGAAGAGCTTTATGCCAATCTCAAGAAGTACACCTTTTGTACTGATAAACTTGTCTTCTTAGGTTTTGTTGTAAGCTCACAGGACCTACAGGTTGATGAGGAGAAGATCCGAGCCATACAAGAATGGCCAACAGCGAGCAACATCAGCCAAGTGAGGAGTTTCCACGGACTGGCCATGATACAAGCCTTGATTCAAGGATAAACAAAGTAAGTCTTCTAAATATGTGAAATTATATGAAATCATAAGCTATAGATATCAATTAAGAGGACAATTTGCTAAGAGATGTCTAAATAGACAAGTAATAACAACTTTGCTACTACCACCTGGAAATGTTAAACCCAAGAACAAATAAATGACCCTTAATTATAAATATCCAATACTACTCATTTGTTTTTGTCAAATGTTATTGAAATAGTTTTAGGTACTCAAGTATCAAACAAGAACTAAGAAAATACACCTATATGCTAAAACTATGCTCGGAACAAAGAGGAGATCATGGAGAATTTAATACCTTTGAGGTCAAGCAAAAAAACCAGCTGCCGTGGACAGGAGTAATTGCTTCCTTCAACCACCAATTGTCCAGTGGCCAAACCCGAACCATCTAAGGGACAAAAACTGAGGTAATTTCCTAGATCCTCAAGTAAATCAAGTTGTTAATTTGACTTCTCTATGTGCAGGCCAAAACTATTTTGATGACAAAACCTTTTGAAAGGAGAGTATATGAAGTGGCAGTCGGCCCAAGCCTCGGCTCATGGGCTGGCCCAACCAACCCAAAGGAGCAAAAAGGCTGCCAAGTAGATGCCAAAAGAGCCATCCGATTGAATGAATCCCAATAGCATGATGGTCATGTCAAATTTCCCCTAGAACATACTCAAGGAGAAGATTGGCCACGCAATCAACCACTGGTCAACAATCCACCGTATCGCATGCCAAACTATGGCCATGAAAACACATGGGTCTATTCTCATGAACTATAGCCCAACCAAGAAGAGGCATGTCCTTTGATCCTTACTCACAAAGCACATGCGCCGACATGGACATCACCTCAAATCATGTCGGACCAAGTCATGCACCATTCATCAAGTTGTTGTTGCCAACACTTACAATATTTAGAACTTTCCTTATAAGAAACTTTCCAAACATTTTTTTGGGCATGAGAAGATTTTGTGCTAGGCCTGGACAAAATACCCGTAATAGAATAACCAAACTGGAACTAACCCAAAAATGTGTACCGAACCAAATCAGACTAAAAAAATACCTGAATGGGTCCTACATTCCTGTGTCCAAAAAACGGAACAGAAGAGAAAACCAAATGGATATCCAAAATATCTGAAATATAAATATATACCTAAGAATGCTAGTTATGATTTGACTTGATATAACCCACTTACATCAAAATTATAATTATAAACCTGAATATATTACTAGTTTTTACACCAAAATAACCAAAATTTCCAAAATTTCTTTGTTATATTAGTCAAGATACCTGTAATAGAATAACCGAACTGGAACTAACCCAAAAAATGTGTACCGAACCAAATCAGACCAAAAAAAATACCTGAATGGATCCTATATTCCTCTGTCCAAAAAACAGAACAGAAGAGAGAACCAAATGGATATCCAAAATATCTGAAATATAAATATATACGTAAGACTGCTAGTTATGATTTGACTTGATATAACCCACTTACATCAAAATTATAATTATAAACCTGAATATATTACTTGTTTTTACACCAAAATAACCAAAATTTCCAAAATTTCTTTATTATATTAGTCAAGATGTATCCAAATTTTATTCATATTTAACCAACATTTTGTTTTACTGATATTTTGGATATCCATATCCGATCTGGACCTGGATTGACTTTTTTAAACTATATATAAAGCTTATTAAACCATTGTAAAGATACAAACCATGAAATATAAAATATTTTTTGAACCAAAATTCTAAATAATATCCTCTACGGATCCTAGACCCCTGATACCGAAATAAATGAAACCCAAAAGAATTGATCCAAAACCCAAACGGGTATTCGAATATCGAGATATACTTTGTGTTACTTTTAGGAGCTCTCCACGACACTCCTACAAGCCATAACACCCCTTGGACTATCCTGATCTATCCATGTTTTCAATTGACCCAATTTGAATCATTTATAGAAAATGTGATGGTTGGCGAATTTAATCACTTGCAAACCAAGATATGACGTCCACAAGAGATTCTTAAACTTTTAATAAAGTCCATAATCAACATCTCATGCACCAGCCAACATAAGATTAAGCGGATTCTCCTTCTCTAAAATTTTACATATATGAGGCCGAAAACATTAAAACCCAACGACTTCTCCTCAATGCTACTGCATTTGGGACACTTTTCAATGAACCTAGACAGTCCAATAAGGCGTCACTTACTGTCCATGTTTTCAAGATACAAGACTTTTAATACGTTCTTTGTTTGGCAGAGCATTTAAAACTCCAACGACCATATTGTTTCAATGCAAGCACATCTCTCTTTTTTAACTTCTTAAACCTCATGAAAGACTCCATATAAAGCTCATTCAACTTTGTAAAGAAAACCACCACTGAATATAGAGAATTTTAACGAGAAACTTTCCATATTTTGTCAAAGAACAAGTTCTTTTATTTTCTTTTTATAGTACCACTAGTGTGTAAAACACTCATATCTTGCAAAACAACGCTGTAAGTTTGAGAGATCAAACTCCCCTAGTTCTTACCTTGGTCGTAAGATTCGTAACCCCGCCTATCAATTCCCTTGCCCGCCCAAAACCAAGAGAGATTATTGTCCAATTACGAGTCACGGTCATTTCAGTTGTACGATTGGATTTCATTCCCACACCTTTGACTTTAGACACGGTTTGTTACACATGTTGACAGTATCTCCAGCATCTTCATCTAACTTTTCAAACCATTCCCTTTTATAGGTCCTGCCCATGATCCATTCGTCCTCTAGATAAATAGCTATTGAAGACAAAGCGTCAGACACATACAAACCAGTTGTTTCAGCTAGATTTCCTTTATCTCGTGAGGTTTTCTCCTATACTACTTTTTTTATTTACCTTAAACTGAGGTTTTTACATGTTGGGAAATGATGATTTGAAGTGGACATCTTTACCGCATATCCAACATCCTCGATTACTCTTAGATTTAGATTTTCCCTTACTCTCTTCCTTTTTCGCTCCATTCACTCCTCCTCTAGTCTCGTTTTTATCTTTCACAAAGAGACCTTCATCTTCCCTTTGATCTTCACTGAGAAAATCTCTAACTATTTTGACTAAATGGCTGCCACAACCTCATCTAGTTACAGAGGGCTCTCCCTGAATCATATCTAAAAGTATTTTTCAGCTGATCAAACAATATAGGAAGTGACATAGGTAGCTGGATTGCTTGATCCTCATCAGAGGTAATAGCATTGATCTTCGGTAAGTCCGCGACAATGGGAATAAACTCATCAATGTTACTTAATATAGATAGATTTTCAGACATTTTGAAGATGTATAGCTTCTACTTTAGATAGATCTGGTTTGGAAGAGTTTTTGACATATACAGTTTGTCAAAAACGTTTAATATAGGAGCTGCTATAGTTTCTTTTTGATCTTCCTCAAAATCCTATTTGTGACATTCAAGACAATAGGGCTGCTTGCTTTCCTATTCTTCTCTTTTAATGCTTCTCGCTTTTCTAGCTCCTCCTTATATTTTTCCTTAGAAACTTCAGTTTCTCGAAGAGCCACGCTCAGATCTAAAATATCCATGTGAGCCTTGAGTTTTTTCTTCCACATCATGTAATCTACTCATCCATAAACTTTCTCAATCTCTATTATCGCTCTACGACATGGTTCACTGTTTGTAGAATTGTAAACATCAACCTGAAGCTGTGATACCACTCTCTAACGACTTTTTAAACCAAAAGTTTTGACTTTCCTCAAGCAGAAGCCCTAGGAAACTGAAGTTATGATGCAGAAACAACATAAATGGATGCTTTTGGACAGAAAACAAAAGATGATGATGTTGTAAGTTTGAGATTTGAGCTATATATATGTTTGAGCAATGATAAAAGTAATTAGATATACAAAGTAAAAAGATAAGGAGATTTTTTACGAGGTTGTTCTCCAACCTACATTCCCAATACCTAGTTAAGAAACAAATCCAATAGAACAAAAAAGCAATTACAATTGCATATGGTAGAACATAAAAGGTTTCTATCATTCTTTTTTATGTGTTCTATGGAAACAGTATAATGCACAACATGTCTAACTACCACCCAGGTGCACTAGTGCATCACCATCTTCAATGGCTGCAGATTCCACAAAAAGACCATCAACAGAACTAACAAATTTTTCATCATGTTAGTCTGTCTGATAGGACGACGCTAAACACATGTCTGCACCTTTCAGCAATACATTCAGCAGCCGTAAGTCTTCATGAGACAGCCCCTTGGTATTTATAACACTCCTATAACCCTAGCACATAGGATCCTCACGAGATTTTGATAGATATAAGTTGCATTCAAAGTTTATCTACTTGCCAAATCTATTTCAGGGGTATTTGATTTTTTTATTCGACAGATACAAATTATCCTCTAATTTAATCTACTTGCCAAATTTGTTGTAATGAAAATATAAATTTCCTACAACCTCATAACATCTCAACAAGCCACTTTCTATATTCGATAGATACAATTTATCCTCTAAGTTTATCTAGCTGTCAAATATGTTGGGGAAAATATATGATTTTCATGCACCCTCATAACAGCTCAATAAGCCACTTGCGATGTTAGCAATACGCAACATCAAATCCTTGATTCCTGTTATATTTTCTAATACATTCTCTAATGCCATCAACTATACGTCCAATATGTTGTATTGAATATTTGAAATCCCAACAACTCTGTTCAGCTCAGCAAGCCCCTTACCACGTCATCAATTACGCCAAGTCGAATTCTTGCTCATGATATGTCATTTTATATATTCTCTGATACATCAGATCTCAACACCTTGTCTGATGCATCCTTTGATGTATCCAACCAGAGACTTTACACTTTGATAGAATTCTCTCATACACTATCTGCTTTAAGTCGATGACTATCCCACTATAATCATCTATCATACTCTTGTTCTATGTTGATGATTATATCAGCTACTTCATCAAGTACTGCCTCAACCTTGTTGTATCAACACTTACAAAACATACTATACTCATCTATCCAATTTTTGGATAGCCATGTTATTGATATTGCATTATGTCTTGATAACTTTGTATCAACCACTACATCAAACACTATCTCAGTCTCTGTTGTATCAACACTTACATATCATATTCCCTCTCATCTGTACAATATCTGAGTCATAACATATTCTACTTTGTTATGATAGCTCCACACATCAGTCATCATAATATGTTCTGCTTTGATCCGACAGCTCCACACATCAGTCATCATAGCACTAACAATTTTCCCCTTGATGACTATCTTGTAGAGCTCAAACCCACAATCAATATCACAACACATGTTTCACATCAAGTCTTTGTGGTTATGACATGATATATGTAACACATCGTGATGTAATAGTTGTATCATATCTTTGTGTAATAGTTTCTCAACTAAATCAGCAATATACTAACAATCTTTCCCTTGATGACTGAGTTGTAGATCTGTACCACATAAGAACTACTAAATATCGTCAAACTCAACTTCAATCAGATATATAGTTCATTCAGCATTACACTAACACTCTCCCCTCGATCATTGAGGTTTATAACTCAAGCATGAAATCAATACTGCACCCAAATTAGCAACTCCCCCATAAATGAGCATCTTACTTCATGTTATATCTCCATATTAAATCATAACTACTGACATGATCTGTCGTCTTCTATCTCCCTCTTTTTAGATTAGTTTGACACTTAAGCAACATGTAAAAAGAGTTAAATATAAAACATAATTTCTCGAAGCGCATTAGATAACCTTTCAATCAATTGAACCATAATATATACCAATTAGACGAACTGCATCAACCATGTGTTTGACTTGAAATTGTTTGATCACTGCAACACAAAACGACGAACTACATCAACCATGTGTTTGACTTGAAATGTTTTGATCACTACAACAGAAAACAACAAACTACATCAACCATTTGTTCGACTTGAACTTTTTTGATCACTACAACACAAAATGACTAAATGCACCAACCATGTGTTCGACTTGAACTGTTTTGATCACTATAACACAAAAAGATGAACTGCATCAACCATGTGTTCGACTTGAACTATTTTGATCATTACAACAAAAAATGATGAACTGCATCAACAACATCAGACGATCTTCCAATCAATAAACAACAGATATAGTTATTGATTGCACCAACTGCATCAACAATACCAACTGAACGAAAAACATCAGCTACAAAGTATGCTCAACCAAGTTATCAGGTCTCATATATGTTTGCACACAAAATCCTTTCTCATTTCTCCCCCTGCTTGATGTCACAACTAAGTTAAAAACATCATCGAAGCGGATAGTCACATATCACTCACAATTTCAAGTTTCTAGTTGAAGACTTCATGCATTATTCTTCACATTATCTCCCTGGCTTACCAGAATAACAGTTTGCTGAATCCATAATCATTTGAAAAAAATTGATGATCTGATTTTGCTCTTGATACAAAAATTCCAAGGATATTCCTTCAGATGAACGAGTTTAAAACTGATAACATGAGAGCTCTATTGACACACCTAGCAAACTTAATCTTACATTAAGTTATGAAATTCATCACGTCCAGAAACATGTTCTGCTTCAACAACTCTATTGATCATGTTTCCAAACATCTCAATCAAACACAACTCTCACATACCTTTTAATGATTTTCATCACTATCACATCTCTTGATGTAAAGTTTATGGCATTTACTCTTGTTTAACATACTGATTGTCTTCCTGACATGTACTCCCACTACAAGAAAATAGGGGATTTGTGACCATGCATGTGGTCACAAAGTGGTCGCAAATCTCCAATTTGTGACTACTTTGAAACCACAACCAGTGGTTACAAATCTTTCATTGCAAATTTTTGTGGTCGCATATTGGTCGCTAATTTGAGACCAATCTGCGACCACGGTAATAGTTTTACATTTTACGACCAATTACCGACCAATTAGCGACCAATTTTTTGTCACGAAATTTGTGACTAATTTGTGATTCCTCCGTAGTAACAAAATTTGCTACCATGTTGCCACTATAGTTGTGGTCACAAAAGTTGTGGCCGCAAATCTATCACAAAAGTTTGTGACCAATTTGCAACCACGTTTTTTACTGTGATCACAAATCGGTCACAAATTTTTGTGACCAATTTGCGATTACTGGTATATTGTAGTCGCAAATCGGTAACAAAATATTATGACTGTGTGAAAAAACGAGTGTGGTCGTAAATCAGTCACAAAATCTTGTGACCGATTTGTGACTACACTTAACCATGGTCGCAAATTGTTCACAAGTTTTTGTTACTGATTTGCGAGCATTGTTTTTTCGATATCAATTGTGGTCACAAATTGGTCACTGACCACAATTCTTTTTTTTTTTTAAATGTATTCCGGTGGTCGCAAATTGATTACATATTTGTGACCAATTTCTAAGCACAACCGAATTATTTTTGAAAAAAGAAGAAATAATTTATTAAAATATTTTAAATCAAAAATATTATAAAATTAATTAATATTTTAAAAAATTTTGAATAAAATAATAAATATTTGTATTGATTATTTTTTATTATTAAAAATTATTTCATAATTTAAATAATAATTAATATAAGAATATTTTATAATATTTAATAGGAGCATTTGCAAAATTAACCTAAAATTTGTCTTCAATTGCAAGTTTGACAATTTAAACTTTTTTTTGCAAAACTAACTTCCTATCTCTATTTTATCCTTCAACAATAACTTTATTTACAACTTTGCCATTAACTTAAAAAAAAAACAAAAACAACAACAAAGACCATTATGAACAAAATTTTCAAAAATATTACGAAAATGTCATCTTCTTCGTTGCACATAACCACCATTGTCATGGTTGTTGGAAGCTCTTAATTCCATCGACACACCCACCTTTTTACCTCTATTCCTTCATCAAATCTCATTCATCTCAACCTCTTTCATTTTCTGTCTCATTTTCTTCCAATTTCTCTCTTCACTCTACATTCAAAAGCTTCCAACTTTGCAAAAATTCATCATTATCCGTTAAATCAAGCTTCTGGGAGTTTATATCGGTCATCATTTAAGTCGCGTAGCTAAAAAATCAAGATCGAAGGTTAGTTTTCGTGTTTTGCTTTCGGTTATTTTTTCAGTTCATACAGTTACGAGAAGTCTGCTTTGTAAATATATTACAAAGCAGACTTCTCTAGCAGACTTCTTGAAGTCTTCTTTGTAAATATATTACAAAGCAGACTTCTGAGAAGCTTTGATAGGAATAAAAGACTTCGAGAAGTCTGCTTTGGCGAGAAAAACATTTTATTCCTGTCAAAGCAGACTTCTCCGAGAAGTCTGCGATGTTTATTCGGATCAAAGCAGACTTCTCCGAGAAGTCTGCTTTGATCCGAATAAAAATTGCTTTGGAGAGAAAAACATTTTATTCCTATCAAAGCAGATTTCTCCGAGAAGTCTACGATGCAGACTTCTAGAAGTCTGCGACGTTTATTCCGATCAAAGCAGAAGTCTTCTCGGAGAAGTCTGCGACGTTTATTCCGATCAAAGCTTCTCGGAGAAGTCTGCTTTGATCGGAATAAAAATTGCTTTGGAGAGAAGAAAATTTTATATAGGAATAAAAATTGCTTTGGCGAGAAAAACAGTTTATTCCTATCAAAGTAGACTTCTCCGAGAAGTCTGCGACATTTATTCCGATCAAAGTAGACTTCTCCGAGAAGTCTGCTTTGATTAAAGTTTCGAGAAGTCTGCTTTGGAGAGAAAAACATTTTATTCCTATCAAAGCAGACTTCTCCGAGAAGTCTACTTCAGTGAAAAAATTTAGTATGTGTACAATGATCTAATCAAATTCATTAATTTTTACCGCAGGTAATGGTCCAAATCGTTGTTGTTTGTGGGGAGTCGTGTATTACAAATACTTGGAATTTTTCTGTGAATAATATAAGAGGAGGAAAAATGTTTTTAATTGAGGATGATTGCAAACATCAAAAACTTGTCGAAATGATACAAGATGATTTCGGATTCGAAAGATAATTTGATGTGTTGGAGATAAGTTATGTCTACCACCGGTGTTGTTAGATCAAATGCCTTGGGATACTCCTCCTATGAAAGTAACAAATGATAGACAAGTTCGTAACTTGGTTGAGTTATGCAAAAATCATGTTATACGTCTTTGTGTCTCTGTGAAGCATGAAAATAATTTGTCTGAGGGTGATGATGTCTCTGAAGATGATGAAGATTTAGTTGAAGATGATAAAGTTTACTACGATGGTGAGGATTACAGTCTTTACGGTAAATTGAAAAATGAAGATAGTGATGAAGATGATAATAAATGTAGTTTTAGTGTTGAGGATCTCAAAAAAGAAAGTTGCGATCAACGACAAAGGTTAACTCTGGGATGTGTTAAAAATATATATGTGAACCAAAGTTTTCCTTGCAAGGCTGATTTGGTATCACATTTGCGTAGGATGTCGATTATACAACAATTCGGTTTATAAGTCATCGAAGCAGTTGTATGTGATAATATATCGCGTCAAAGATTGCGCATGGAAGGTTCGAGCTGCGGTCAAATCTTGTGAATCTAACACTTTTTGGGTGATGAAATATGTGCAAGATCATACATGTTCAGTAACGGACAGGTTGAATGGCCATAAACAAAGTACTCCAAGATACATTGCTCAGATGTTTATGGAGCGAGTTGGAATAATTGATGGAATTACTCCAAAACACATCAAAGACTCAATGAAGGTAATGTTTGGTATTTCTATGGATTATACGACTGCATATCGATCATTAATATATGCTCAAGAATTGGTAAGGGGAACAACCAAAGATGGATATGACAAATTGCCTGCATATTTGCAATCCATTCAAAAAACCAATCCGGGTACGATTACTGCTATTGAACTCGATGAGCATAAAAGATTTAAATATTTGTTCATCGCATATGGAGCCTCGATTGTTGGATTTGAATATCTCCGAAGAGTTGTTGTGGTTGATGGGTCCCATCTCACTGGAAAGTACAAAGGTGTTTTGCTTGTGGCAACTACACAAGATGGGAATTTTCAGACATATCCACTTGCTTTCGGGATTGTTGATTCTGAGAATGATGATTCGTGGGAATGGTTTTTCACGAAACTTCGTTGTTGTATATCAGATGAAAATCTGTTGGTTATAGTTTTCGATAAACATAAATCCATAATGAAGGCATGCGCTCGTGTTTTTCCGCAAGCACAACAAGGAATATGTTATTATCATCTTCAAAATAACATAATCACGAAGTTCAGGGGAAGACATTTATTATACTTGGTGAAAGGTATTGCATACGCATTTACGATGACAGAGTTTAACCGTTACATGGATGAAATTCGAAAAGTGAACAGTAACCTTGTAGATTACTTAGACAAAGCTGACGTACGTCTTTGGTCACGAGTTTATTTCACAAGAGAGAGATATAACATAAAGACAAGCAATATTGCAGAATCTATCAATTCTGCCTTGAAAGGAGCACGTGGATTTCCTATTTCGTATTTGCTTGAGTACATACGGGAAAAGCTTGGGAGGTGGTTTTGTAAAAGACGTGAGGACGCTATGAAACTAGAAACGCTGCACTCTCGAGGAGTTGAATATTTGTTGGCCATACGTTCACACGATGCACTCAAGCTAAAGGTGCAACGCATTGATAGTTGGGAGTTTTATGTGACAGGAGGTTTGCGAGATTGTGTCGTTGACTTACAACATCATAAGTGTGGGTGTCGTGTGTTTGATGTTGAAAAACTACCGTGTGAACATGCTATTGCAGTTGCAATGACGATTGATGTGCATGTGTCTATGATGGTATCTCCATTTTACACGAAAAATTACTTGTACGCGGCATATGCGCATAATATTTATCCAAAAAATGATGAAATGCAAGTTGTTTCCAAAGCAAGATGTCTTCCGCCGTTTGTTCGACGTCTTCCTGGTCGACGGAAAAAGTCTAGGTACCAAGCATTTCTTGAACTTGCGTTGAAAAAAGGAGCGAAGCGAAGAAAAACGCACAAACAATACACTTGCTCAAAATCCAAACAACCCGATCATAATCGATTGAATTGTGTAAGTCTAGTTTTATTATTGTTGAGGAGACTAACATTTTTCTTTATTTTTGTTTTATAATATTTTTGTTTTACGTAGCATGTACAATGTGTTGAAAACAAAAGTAAACAGTAGACTGCAAAACATTCTGTCGAAAAGTCTACAAAGAAGTCTGGGAGAAGTCTGCAAAGAAGTCTGGGAGAAGTCTGCAAAGAAGTCTGGGAGAAGTCTGCAAAGAAGTCTTCCGAGAAGTCTGCGGCAAGATTTGCTGATATAAGAATGTATTTTATGAAACATTGGAACAATAATTTCAATTTCAATTAATTAGAAGGCACAATGTCATCGATGATGTATTACAAAAACATCCAACACCATCCTGCACCATAATTACAACATATACATTCTACACAACAACTTCCAACACAACTAGGAAATGGCAATCCAAGCGCATGACACTCAATGTACTTCAGCGTAAACACCCCACAGTCTCCACTCTTGCTGTTCTGAGGAACTCCATGACCTTTAATGCGTTCATGTGTGTACTCATCGCATGGATATTTACCTTTCTCGTGCTTAAGAGATAACTCATTCAAAAGAGCTGGAAGCATCTGAGCAAATGGCTTCACAGCCGCGGATATACGATCATCGGTCGTGTGATTGACGTTGCTGTCCCATATTACGATGTGACGCATCGGTATTGATATCCACATAGCGACCCAATGGTTACCCATTACATGCAGCGGTGAATATATGTCATCAACTTCGAGGCCCCATGTCTTTTCGGTTTTGCAGTACGATGGTTTAGTTCATGCATGATAGTCAAATGCTCCTGGAGGAAGCAGTCGTCCTGAACCATCTGCATTCCCGGTGGAATTCAAGAAATACTTGTGATGGCTAGACCAAACCATCTGGAAGATGCAATTAACGAAGCAAATCCGAGTGCTCCTGAACCATTCTGGATGCTTGTTGAAACGAAGCCACAAAAGGTTAAGCCCAGCGTCCATATGCTGCATTTACACATAAAGTTTGCAATGCTGATCAGAAGTCTGCAATGCTAATCAGAAGTCTGCAATGCTAATCAGAAGTCTGCAATGATAAAAAAATATATCAAATCGTTGAGCCATTTCTGAGGACACCGGAGAGTGAGAAACCACGCGTTTGATTCCTTTGAAGTATCACTGCACAAAAAGATTCTAAAATAAGATAACTTGCATAACAAGATTCTAAAATAAGATACTTGCATAACAAGATTCTAAAATAAGATAACTTGCACGACAAGATTCTAAAATAAGATAACTTGCATGACAAGATTCTAAAAAGATTACTTACTTGTCAAGTTTCAACCAATCATTGAGCACATTTACTTTCTGTCTGTCAACTTCAGCGAAGGGATCATACCCACCACCACATTTTTTGTTTGTAATTATTTCTTTCACGGTGCTATTTCCTTGAAACGGTGATTGTTGTGTGGGACCAAGTTTACGCATTCTAAAACTTTTGGCGCGTTGAACAAGCATTGCTGCCTTTTTTTAGTGTTTTGTTTGTGTTTTAAAGCAGACATATCAGCTTTCGGCTTTTTTCTGTGCGTACGTATTGCACACTGCTCTGCTTCCCTCGGTAGACACTTTCACTTGCTCCTCCTTGTTTTTGATTAACGCGGGATCCATCCTTAAATAAAATTCTATAACACAATCAAATCTTTACTCAAAATCTGTATTAGATGTTAATTATCAAACCATCAAACCACATAGCGAAATAAGTTCAATCAATAGTGTACACAAATGAGGACCAAATAAATCACTTCTTTTTAAAAACCCGTGATCACGTTGTTCGAGTACTAACCGCACCAAACGCACCACCTTCCCCAACAATGTTCACACCTCCCTTAAGCTGCTCCATATTGCTCTCCATGATGTCCACCTTCTGCGACAATGCATCCACTTTTTTCTCGACATTTTGAATGTTGACCATCACATTCTTGGAGAAATTCAAGAAACACATCTCGAAGTGGGACTTCATCGCCTCCATCATTTCTGTCCTATCCACATTCCGTGGCGCACTCTGGGACAGAAATGGTGAATCTTCATCTGGCTCGTGCTTTCTTTTCTGAGGAGTCACCTTACCAACATCATCAAGCTGAAACAACCCATCCATGAAACCTCCAGGGTGCCAATGGGAGGCATCAAACTCAAAAGGCCCAAAATGTTGGAAATGCGCCTTGATGATGTTGGTACAGCTGTCATCAACAACGTTATCTTTCCAATATGGAAACATATCGTCGAATTCCTTCACAACGAAGTGCTGTACGTTCTTCTGCATAACCAAACACCAAAATTAGAAACGGATGGAGATGCAATACAAAAACACCAAACGTACCTGACTCTGAAGAGCAACTTTGATGTTCTTTCTACCTTGGGAGCCTCGGAAGGATAGTAAGGGAAGAGTATGGGGAGGAGTGATGGGTTCACCATACTTTAATGCAAAATCTGGTAGAGCAAAATAAATCCAAATCTGAAAAACTTGAACAAACCCATCAATGGAGTAAGCAGACCTACCCAAGTCCTTATCTCTTATGGATAAAATTAGCTTTTTAAAAGCTACTCTGCCCCATGGGTAGCTCTCGAATGCAGCGAGATTCATCACCTGTCTAGCATAGTTGACATTGGTGCATGCTCTACGATCACGAGCGTCAATAAAAGTCGCGAAAATGACCAAATATCCTAACCTAATCCTATCATCACGAGACCAGAAACTACAATTTGAACAAGCCTCGACCAAATTCCGAATGCTAGGGCCTTCAGAAATACGAACCAGAATCTTCTTCCAGAATAACCTCATCTCCATCATGACTTCAATATCCGGCTCTTTAGCTAAATTGTCATCATATTTGCAGCTCAACCCAGTTAAATGCTCGAACTCATTAAGGGAGAACCTTACTGGATTATCACCAACCAAACACCAAATCTCGTATTTGGCAGTAGTGAGAAGCTGGAAGGTGAGCATGTGGTGCACAAGCCTAGAAGCCCATGCGAAATCCAACTTGTAGAATTTCAGGCATACACCGAGAGGAGAACTGCATAAGTACTCCCATTCATCAGCATGGAGCACAGCCTCAAGTGCAGACATGAGCTCAGTATCGCAAGAATGATATCCGATGCTTTTCTGTGGGGGTGGCTCAGTGTTTTTTGTAAAGAGGCGAATTGGGAGACTATCTTTCTGCATTTTTAATACTGCAATCACAAAAAAAAATAGTTAAACAGAATAATATATTGGTGTGCAATAAATAGGAAACAGATTTCTATAGAGCGAAGTCTGCTTCGTAAAAAAAGAGGGCTTTGATATGAAGCAGACTTCTCGAGAAATCTGCTTTGAACAAAAAATATGAAGCAGGCTTTGAACAAAAAATATGAAGTAGACTTCTCTCAAGAAGTTTGCTTTGAACAAAAAATATGAAACAGACTTCTCTCGAGAAAGCACAATGCCGTAAATCACAGAAAAATACAACAAAATAAACCGCAAAAGCAAGCACAATCCCAGAAATCACAGAAAAATGCAATAAAATAACCATCAAAATAACCGTCCACGCAAAAACAACCCCGAAACCAGTTAAAAATATCAGTGAAACAGTTAAAAATCTTCAGAAAATCTATGAAATGAAAATCACATACCTTTGACGGTGGGGATTCTATTCGCAGACAATGGAGAATCTATACAAAAACAACTGAAACAAAATTTATACATGGGGTCTATTTAAACCGTGAAAATTATTTTTTCTGAAAAAAAATTTTCAAATATCACAGTAATTTCTGGAAAAAAAAATTCTGAAAATTTCAAATTTCAAAAAAAAATTCAAAACCATTTTCGAAGTGTTTCTTACCGCGAAAAGGGTTGCACCATAGGGGACTCCAAAACGTCAGGATATCTATGAAGGGGAAACAAAAATCGTCAAACATCAACTAAAAACCGTCAAACATCAACTGAAACATGCAAATCTATGAATGGAAAACAAAAAACTGTCAAACATCAACTGAAACATGCAGATCTATGAATGGAAAACAAAAAACTGTCAAATATCAACTGAAATATGCAGATCTACTCATACCGTCGCGGGGAAAAGAGAGGGCGTCGGGGGAAAAGAGAAATACAAACAAAAACTTACACCTTACCGTGGGCCAAGAGAAAAAGAGATGGCGACAAGAGATAAATATGAGGGCGAGATAAACCAAAAACCTTACCGAGAGAGGTATGACGGAGAGAACAAAGAAAACCTTACCGCGGTAACGAGAAAGCCGGTGAACGGTGAGAAAGACGGCGACAGAGTAAGCGGCGGCGAGAGAGAGAGAGAGAAACAAGTTTTTTTTGCTCGAAAATAAGTGGTAAATTATTAGGGTTTTGGCTTATATACTTATGGTAAAAATTGGTTAGGTTAAACTGTCAAATCACTAATTCCCGGTTTGCACAGACTTCTAGATGTCTGCTTTGTAAAAAAAAATAAAAGCAGACTTCTCGAAGTCTTCTTTGTAAAAAAAATACAAAGCAGACTTACATAACCCTAAACTCTAAATTGAAGAAAACTGGTTTAGTTACATTTAATTTCCGGTTTGTGCAGACTTCTCGAGAAGTCTGCTTTGTTAAATCTATGACAACATCTCGAGAAGTCTGTGTAACCCTAAACCCTAAATAATAAGATTCACTAAATGTGCAAAAGTTTTGTTAAAAATTGGATGAATATGTTGAAGATAGTGAAGTAAATACAAAACTCAAACAATTTTCCTTTAAAAATTTGTAAATCTAAATTTTCAAATTTATCATATGATATTTCAAATTCTAACATGAATTCTCTACACAAACATCAACTATTAACCCACAACACATAACAACAAAAACTAGCAAATATTTTATACCATTAGATAGAATCCAATCTCCTTATTTTTGAATTCATTATAACTTTTACATGCTTTTGATATGTATATAAACTATGTTAATAGCAATTTTAATTTTTTTAAATATTTCAAAAATTTTATTTGATTTAGGTCATTTATTTACAAAGCATACTTCACGAAGTCTGCTTCAGCCAGAATAAACTGTTTTTCTCACCAAAGTAGACTTCTCGGAGAAGTCTGCTTTAACCGGAATAAACTGTTTTTCTCACCAAAGCAGACTTCTCCGAGAAGTCTGCTTCAACCAGAATAAACTATTTTTCTCACCAAAGCAGACTTCTCCGAGAAGTCTGCTTCAGCCGGAATAAACTGTTTTTCTCACCAAAGCAGACTTCTCCGAGAAGTCTGCTTTGATAACAAAAAACACGCAAGGAGTGAAACGTAATTGATATTTTGACATTATTTTTTAGACCAAAGGAGTGTTCAGTAATTTCTCCACCCTCATAGGTTAGTTTTGCAAAAATGTTTTCATGTGGGTTAGACTTGCATTTGAAGTCAAGTTTTAGGTCATTTTTAGCAATTTCCCCTATTTAATAAACATTAATAATTAAATATAGAAATTTTTAATAATTAATAATTATAATTTTAAATTAAATTAGTAATTAAAATTTAAATTAAAATATAAACAAATTATTAAAAGAAAATAATAAAATTTTTAATTATAAAATTCAAATTACATAAAAAGGAAAAAAACTAATTATCCGGAGTCGAAAATTAGAAATCTGAAGGCGAAAATATTGGTGAACCGTTCGATGGTCCGGATGGCGCATTGTTATCATACATAAACGTCGCAAAATCGGAATCCATCCGTTGGAAGTAACTGACAATCATCTCCAAGTTGTTTATGCGGTTTTGGTTTTCTTGATCCCATAATTCCCGCTGTTTACGTTTTTCATCTAACTGGGAAACTCTTTGTTCCATTCACTGATTTGTTTCAAGCATTTGCGTATTTTGTTCTTCGATCCGCGCATTTCTTGCAACTTGTTATTCAATCTGTCGTTGCGCATCGAGTAGTTGATTTTGAAGCGCAACAAAGTCAAAGGTAGTGGATGAGAAGCCACTATGCCTACCCGACCCGTGAATGAAGTTAAGACTACCGAGTCCGTAAACACATCCTTGGTCATCCGTAACAGAAGACTTACAAAATAATTTTAAAAAATAGTAAAAGTAAATTTAGTGTAAGAAAAAGAAATTTTTTTAAAAAATATGTTATACCTGAATGACCATCTCATTATTCTCTCTTGGGTTAGCTCCATTCGGCAGGAAGTACCGTTCAACGTTTCACACGGATCGACCTCAACGATCATCATTTTTTCTTGGATGTTGCTTTCGTATGCTTCACCGATTTGTTTTGCTTTCAAATCGACATTCGAACCATCTTCCCGAGTGTGAGTTTTTATAAAGACTTTACCAATTGAGACTGGTCATACCAAATTATTTTCTTAAATTTTGAAATAAATTATTAATAAATAAAAAATTAAATTTAAATTTAAATTTTATAATTAAGTTACCATTTCCTGTTGAATTTGGATATAGGATTTTTGGTCCAACAAATACTTGTGCGGACTAATGCCATCCCGAGAGGAGTTGCAGCTGTTGGAGCATTTGCTACTCCTCTCATTCCCCGTTTTTGTTTCCCAGTAGTTTGTCATTGTTTTGTACAGACTCAGGGAAATCCACGTTGTACGTTTGCTGATTGTATGAATCGTACTCACCATCCCTTTCATCCGTGTTACACGGATTCAAACTCTTTTCGTACCACCGAGGTGATCACAGGATCTCAGGTGTACGATTGTTTGCAATTTTAAAATTTAATAAATTTAGTAATTAATAATTTTTATTAAATAAAAATTAGTTAAAAATAATAATAAATAAAAAATATTTATCGCAAATTCTATGAAGTATTTCTCCTATCTTTCAGTTGGCATGACCTTCCAATTATAGTAGAGACCATCAAATTTGTTTTTTTTAGAATTTTTAAATATGATAGTTTATAGCCCTTTTATCCCAGTCAAACCTAATAATTTAAATATATTAAAAATTTTGAATTTCAAATAAATTTTTATAAATTTTTAGTAATTAATAATTTTAGTAATTTTATTAATTATATTAATTTTTAATAAATTTAGTTTTTTTTTGAAATTTAGTTGAAGTGTTTGAGAGGATTTTAGAAAGTTTGAGGATTGTTTGAAAGTGTGAAAATGAGAGGAAAAGAGTCACGTATATATAGAAAATATTTGGCACCAATTTGCGACCACCAAATAATTTCGTGGGAATTAAAATTTCCAAAAATTTTGCGACCATCCTTTAAAATTATGGTGTGGTCGCAAATTGGTCACAATTTTTGTGACCAGTTTGCGACCACATCAACAATTTTGTTATGTGGTGGCAATGTGCTGGCAAATAGTTAAAAATAATATTCTAAACCTTAAATTATAAGAATTTGGAGAAAATTATGAATCATATGAGATTCCTTACATCATTATGAGTTGTATAAATTTTAATTACTAAGTAAACAATAACAATTTACAGATTTACCAAGTTTATATATCATTTACCTAAAACACTTAACACATTTCCTTAACCTTTATACTACTCATATACACCTCATATGTTTCATAAATTTATATCAACACAATTATGGTTTTGTTTATATTTTTCCACCTATAATAGTTTTTACATACATAAGATTGAAAATATAAGTTTTAAATGTAAAATATACATAAGAAACATGTAAAATTATATATGTGGTCGCAAATTGGTCGCAAATTAGTGACCAATTCGATACCACATGTGAAATTTTTAACCCATAGTCGCAAATTGGTAACTTTTTGTGATTAATTTGCGATTACATCTTATTTTTGTGACCAATTAACCACCACATTCCCAATGTAGTGGCAAATTAGTCACAATTAAAACCCTAAACCATAAATTATAAGATTTTGTACAAATTATGAATTATATGAGATTAATGACATCATTATGAGTTTTATAAATTTTAATTACTAAGTAAACAACAATAATTTACACATTTACCTAATTTACATATCATTCACATAAAGCACTTAACACATTTCCTTAACCTTATATTACTCATATACATTTCATATGTTTCATAAATTTAGATCAACACAATTATAGTTTTGTTTATATTTTTCCACTTGAAATGATTTGTACATGCCTAATATTGAAAATATAAGTTTTAAATTTGAAAAATACATAAGAAACATTTAAAAAGACACTTGTAATCGCAAATTGGTCGTAAAATTACGACCAATTTGCGACCACTGTATAAAATTTTTGATGTAGTCATAAATTGGTTGCTATTTTTGTAACCAATTTGTGACTACGTTCCAAAAAACCACATGTAGTCGCAAATTGGTCGATGATTAACGATCAATTTGCGACTACATAGTTAAAAATTGGAAAAAAAAATACTTAATAGAAATTGGTAATAAAAATTGATAATAAGAATTATTGATTTAGAGTTTGTGTACATCAATGCATACAGATATCAATTTTATAATAAAAAAATATATTACATCTTTTCGTACTCATCATCATCTAAAGATGAAATATTATACTGGATTTCATCTTCTAGTTCGGAATCTCCAACATCGAAATCAATTTTTTTGTTTTGATTAACTCTATCAACCAAATGAAACACATCTATCTCGTCAACCACCGTGACCTATTCTTCATTTTCTCATCGTAAAAAGCCAATCTCATCTTTGTTTTTGTAGTTCCCCAAAATATTAGATCTCGGATTAACTTTGAGAACATTGAGTCATGTTTGTTTTGATGATGATTTGGTGTGTGGATAAAGAATATAACAAACTTGATCTACTTAAGATGTTGTGGTACATAATAAAATTAATGAAACGGAAATTATTTTCATCCACCAGCTCTTTGTCCAGCTTTTCAGAGTTGATTCTCATTCCTAGTTGTAATCAACTATCTGTCAAAGATAAATTAAAAGTACCCTCAAGTTTTTATTTTGTGTTATAGTTAATATCTTTTTGTTGACTTTCACACCAAGATTCATCATTCAACATCCTCTGATCATATCGGTCATGTTTGAATGTTATCACAACTTTAACAAAGTGTTTTCATCTTTTGTTGCTTCATTCCACAAGTCCGCATTATAACAATTAATTGAACAGATTTCATCGTATCAGAGTTAAGAGACTCATCAAACACAGATATGTGTAGCTGATCTTGATACAGAAGAATTCATAATTTCTTCTTCATCAACTATGATATGTTTTATAATTTTATACTCTCCCGTGCACTTCATCAACTCAGATATCGAAATAATGATTTTGTTTTTTGCAAAACATAGAACCTCATCAACAAAATTTAACCATTGTTGCCTCTTTTAGTTTTTGCACAACAACCCTTTACATATTTGACTAGCCATTTAAAATTCATTAAAACACTCCAACAGCTTTGATTGATTGATGTGGAATGTACTGATCATTCACACGTCGATCACCACTAGAACTTATCAAAATCATAATCAGCCACTATAGCTTTCAAAATCTTTAGACTTGTCTTGACACATGTTCTGCACTTTCCTTTAACTCTGCTTTTCTTTGATTCAACTTTTATTTCCATATGTGATAATCTCTTATTGAGTTCTAGAAACAGCATTTACCAATTACCTTGATTATATTCCAGTTACATGCTCAGCGTCTTGTTTTAGAAGTCATCATCTCAGCATCACTTGCACTTAATCAAGATTTTGTTGTCATCTCCATTGGTTCATCAGATCTGATTTTTCATCCATTTTCCTCCCTTCTTTTTTCATCTATTACTGATTTTTCCCACACACATCATCTCCTTAGCATCAAATCTCTGATCTACCTAAAACAAAACAAATCTATATTGGGAACCCACTCTCATACCAATTGTAAGTTTGAGATTTGAGTTATATCTATGTTTGAGCAATGATAAAAATAATCAGATGCACAAAATAAAAGACACAGAGATTTTTCACGAGGTTCGGTTCTCCAACCTACATCCCCGAGACCTAGTCATGAAACAAATCTATTAGAACAAGAAAGCAATTACAATTTCATATGGTACAACATAGAAAAACCTACCATTTCTTTCTATGTGGTATGTGGAAACAGTATAAGAAACAACATGTCTGACTACCACCCAGCTGCACTAGTGCATCACCATTTTCAATGGCTGCAGATTCCACGAAAACACCATCAACAAAACTTACTCGTTTCTCATCCTGTTAGGACGACGTTAGACACATGTGTGCACCTTTCAACAATACCCTCGACAATCGTAACTCTTCATGAGACAATCCCTTGGTATTTATAACACTCTTCTAACCCTAGCACATAGGATCCTCACGATATCTTGATAGATATAACTTGCTTTCCAAGTTTATCTATTTGCCAAATTTATTTCAGGAATATTTGATTTTCCATATTCGATAGATACAATTTGTACGCTAAGATTATCTACCTTCCATATCTATTGCAGAGAATATATGATTTTTCTGCAACCTCATAACACCTCAGCAAGCTACTTTCCATATTCGATAGATACAACTTGTCTTCCAATTTTACCTCTCTGCCAAGTATGTTGCAGAGAATATATGATTTTCCTGCACCCTCATAACAATTCAGCAAACCATTTGCCACTTCAGCAATGCACCACATCAAGTCCATGCATCATGTTATGTTCTATGATACATCCTCTAATACCATCAAGTATATGTCCAGTATGTTGTATTGGATATTTAAAATCTCAACAACTTGGCAAACCCCTTGCCACGTCATGAATTACACCACATCAAATTCTTTCTTCCTAATATGTTTTGATATATTCTCTAATGCATCATATCTCAACACTTTGTTTGATGCATCCTCTGTTGTATTCAACTAGAGACTCTACACTATGAAAGACTTCTCTCATACACCATCTACTTTAAGTCGATGACTATCCCACTATAATCGTATATCATACTTTTGTTCTATGTTGAGGATGTATCAGCTACTTCATCAAGTACTACCTCAGCCTTGTTGTATCAATACTTACAAAATATACTCTATCTCATATGTCTAATGTATATATCAACCATGTTATTGATATTGTATTCTGTTTTGATAACTTTATATCAACCACTGTATCAAATACTATCTTAGCTTTTGTTGTATCTACACTGCATATTATATTTCATCTCATATGTTTAGGATATGAGTCATAATATATTATGTTTTGTTCTAACAGTTCTATACATTAGTCATCATAACACTAACACATGTGACAGATAGAAAAGAAATAGAGTTGCACACACAAGACTTTAACTAGTACACGCCCACTAATGAATGTCTCTACATCTCGTTGAAGCTCTCCTCGGAATCCAATATAAAAAAAAGATTACAATATAAAGAGCAACAAGTGACTAGCCTAATGCCTTTCACTACCACTTAGAGTAATTTTGTTACACTCTTTGTTACAAAAAACTATCACAAGCGTGCACTTTTTGGTTTTCTCTCTTCTCACAACCTCTATTCTCAAGATCATTTTTATTCTCGTCGTCCGTGTGACTCTCTTCCACAAACATATCATCTATTGTACTGACAAAGGAGTATAGTTTCATATGCTAAAGGCAACTGCAATTCCATCATCTTGAACACCAAACTACTGTATTCAAAACACGTTTGTTGCCACCAAAAATAAACTTTCTCTTTTGAGCACAAACAGATAAAATTGTCCTTAATACTAAAATGTGTCTCCTGCTTCGCTATTTGTTGCAGCACCATTTCCCCTTGATTGTGATTCCAAAAGCAATTTAACTATGGTTTGATTTACATCATTGTTTTAAGTTTTCAAGAGGCGATGAGCAGCCTATAGTGTTAGCCAAACATCAAAGACTCTGCGTAAAGGAGAAGGTTCTGTCCAACATTACACCAATATGGATCAAGTATCACTAAAGCCCACACCATCTCTTGAGCCCAAGGCGATACCTTCATTTTCCCTGGAATAGACAAAAACGCAGACATGAAAAACAGAGCAACAGTTCACCAAATCATTATCAAAAATAGATTCGACTTTCTTGGATCCAACGCCACCTAGGACACCTGCCAACATTGTATTTGATATGAGAAACTTTAAATACAAGCGTTATATAATTTTCCATAATAACCGAAAATAAAATAATAATCATCCTCCATTCTTCCTCAGTCTCGAGCTTTCTCTCGAGTTTTCATATAGTGCCCAGAATCGAGCTCGGTTCATATTTGAAATACAAATGTGCTTTGTCCATCAAATTATTATCTTCAAAATAACATTGAAATATATTAAAACTACATAAATGATAATTATGTCATGTATAATTACTAAGTAATAAAATTTTAATTGTTTCATTTTATTTTTGAATATTTGCAGTATAACACAAAACTTTGCTAAAATTTGCGATATATGTATATATATTCAGTGTTCGCTGCAGTGTACAAATTCATGTAACCCGTTACTACGTATATTAACCTACACGTCATAGGTGATATAGATAAAATATTTTGTTCATATTTTGTAAGAAAAGTGCCATCATTTAATAAGAGAGAAGATACCTGAACTAAGTACAAACATGACATACGGTTTTTTCTTTTTATCTGTTCATTTCTTATTTTTAGGAAAGTTTCATTTTAGCAAAGATTCAAAAGAAATCTCACAAAATTTCTGATTCGTAAACTCCGATTTTGGAGGATAACATTGTTGGGAGAAAATAATTTTAGAATTGGTGGAGAAGGTGTTTAAGAAAATTTGAGAATATAGGAATTTTAGGAAGAAGAGGAAGATTTTATCTTTAGAGGAACTTGTTATTTTATTGGAACAACTTGTTTTTTCTTTGGAACAACTTGAGTACAAATGAGAGGGTATGGAGGTATTTATAGCCTCCAAATTACAAAATATCTCAATATTTTATTCCTAAATCTAGAAATTTCTCTCAAAATATCTTTAAACAAATATCTAGATATTTCTTTTAAGGAGGTGGAAGAATATTCTAGATATGCTCTAGAATTTGTCTAGAATTTGGATCAAATTTTAGTTAGGCCCAATTAGTATTATTGGATCATTGATCTAATAATTAAACTTGACCTAAAATCAAGTTTAATTTTCAACACCCCCTCTTAAACTTGATTTTGTTATTCCAAGCAAACTCCTCATCTCTATAAAATCTTCAGGCTTGAGTGGCTTGGTGAAAATATCAGCTACTTGATCATTCGTCTTCACATACTCCACTTGCACATCCTTCTTGGTAACACATTCTCTAATGTAGTGATAGCGTGTATCAATGTGCTTACTTCGATCATGGAAGACTGGGTTCTTTGCTAATGCGATTGCTGATTTGTTATCCACTAAGATCTTCGTTGGTTCTTCTTGTGGTAAGCACAACTCTTTTAACAAATTTCGCAGCCAAATTGCGTTACAAACACATGAAGTAGCAGCTACGTACTCCGCTTCACATGTAGAAAGAGTGACAATCGGTTGCTTCTTTGACATCCATGTGAATGCCGTATCTCCAATGTGAAATACAAATCCACTTGTACTTTTTCGATCATCTACGTTTCCACTCCAATCGCTATCGCTATATCCGACAAGCTTGTAATCATTAGAAATAGAGTAGTGTAAACCAAAATTTGTTGTACCTTTGATGTATCGAAGAATCCTCTTGGCCGCCTTAAAGTGAGTTGTGGTTGGATGCTCCATGTATCGACTCACAACTCCAACCACATATAAAATGTCAGGTCTTGTGCATGTTAAGTAACGTAAGCTTCCAACCAAGCTCTTAAATAGTGTTGGATCCACCATTTCTCCTTCTTCATGTTTTGACAACTTAACTCCACATTCCATTGGCGTGCTTACGGGGTTTGAGTCATCCATCTTGAATTTCTTGAGCACCTCTTTAGCATAACCTTCTTGAGTAATGAATATTCCATTGGCTTCTTGCTTCACTTCAATTCCAAGGTAGTAAGACATCAATCCAATATCCGTCATCTCGAACTCGTTTGTCATCTCCATCTTGAAATCCTCAAACATACTTGGATTGTTGCCTGTGAATATCAAATCATCTACATATAAACATGCAATCAATATATCATTCTTTTGAGTTTTGATATAGAGTGCATGTTCATATGGACACTTGATGAAATTTTTCTCCTTGAAATACTTATCAATTCGAGTATTCCAAGCTCTTAGTGCTTGTTTTAAGCCATAAAGGGCTTTCTTTAACCTTAAGACTTTGTCTTCTTCTCCTTTAACTATATAGCCTTGTGGTTGCTCAATGTAGACTTCTTCATCAAGATCTCCATTTAAAAAGGCTGATTTGACATCCATTTGATGTATCCTCCAACTGTTTTGGGCTGCCAATGAAATGATTAGTCTAACAGTTTCTAAACGAGCAACAGGAGCGAATACCTCGTCATAGTCGATTCCGACTCTTTGACTATAGCCTTTTGCCACCAATCTTGCTTTGTATCTTTCGATTTCTCCTTTAGAGTTCTTCTTTGCTTTATACACCCACTTCACACCAATTGCTTTATGCCCATTCGGAAGTGAAGCTAACTCCCATGTCTCATTCTTTTGTATTGCTTTGATCTCTTCATCCATTGCATTTCTCCATGTTTTCTTCTCCATAGCCTCTTGAAAGTTCATGGGTTCGGAATCCGCAAATAAACAAACTAATGTAAGGTTGTCTTGATTTTCGGTTACCTCATAGAGTTCTTGTAAACTTCTATAACGTGGAGTCCTTTCACTCGGACTTTCATCTTCTTGATAACTTGTAGTTGGTGAAGTTGGCGGTGTAGTTTGTTCCTCTCTAGATTGCTCCAAAATTTCTTCTTCAAAAGGTGGAAAGAAATTATAATCTTCATGATTTGAACTCCAATCCCATTCTCCTTCTTCATCAAAGATGACATTTCGACTAACAATTATCTTCCTTGTATCCGGATTGTAGAGCTTATAACCTTTGGTATTATTGGCATAACCAATGAAGATATACTTCTCACTTTTATCATCTAGTTTGCTTCGTTTTTCATCCGGTATATGAGCATGAGCAATGCTTCCAAAAACTCTTAGATGAGAAATTCCGGGCTTCCTTCCACTCCAAGCTTCTTGTGGTGTTTTTTTCAAGACACTTCTTGTCGGAGATCGGTTTGATAGATAAACCGCTTCTGTCCATAGCTCCTTTGGTAATCTTTTGCTTTTGAGCATGCTCCTCGCCATCTCAAGGATTGTTCTATTTTTTCTTTCTGCTATTCCATTTTGTTGAGGTGATCTTGGCACCGTCAATTGCCTACGAATCCCATTATCCTCACAATACTTCTGAAATTCTTTGGAAGTGAACTCTCCTCCACGATCAGATCTCATGGCTTTGATCACAAGACCACTTTCCTTCTCGACAAGTGCTTTGAACTTTTTGAAGTTTTCAAACACTTCTGATTTTTTCTTCAAAAAATAAACCCATGTTTTTCTTGAAAAAACATCAATAAAGAGAAGAAAATAGTTACTTTTACCAAGTGAACTTAGCTTGATCGGTCCACAAACATCTGTGTGTATAAGTTCTAGTGGCTTCCGAGCTCTTGTGTTTGACTCCTTCAGAAAACTCATTTTGAATTGTTTTCCAAGTAGACACTCTTTACAAACTTGATTTGGATGGTTGATGTAAGGCAATCCTCTCACCATTCCTTTCTTAGAAAGTAGCTCCAATCCTCCAAAGTTGAGATGTCCAAATCGAAGATGCCAAAGCCAAGATTCTTCCTTATAACACATCTTGAGATATTGTGCGATATCATTTTGAATGTTAAGAACAAACATTCTATTTCTTGACATCGGCACCTTGGTGATGAGATTATTTGCATAATCTCTTATAGAAAGGTTATTATCTTTTAAGTGAATATCATAACCTTTCTTTAAGAGTTGTCCAATACTCAAGATATTTGTCTTCATATTTGGCACATAGTAAACATTGGAAATGAATTGATGATCTCCATTCTTCAATCGGATGAGAATATTACCTTTGCCTTTTACTTCCATCTTTGATTCATCTCCTAATGCCACATTTCCTTTCACCGATTCATCAAGCTCTATGAACATGCCTCTTTTTCCACACATGTGATTGCTTGCACCGCTATCAAGGTACCACATTTGAGCATCATCTCTTTCATCTTTCTTCTTAGCCATTAATAACACTTCATCTTCTTGGATTTTCTCTTCAACGTAGTTGAACTTCTCTTCAACTTGATTATTTCTTGGAGCTTTACATTCGGAAGCATAATGTCCAAATTTTCCACAATTATAACATTTAATGTTTGATTTATCGTACCTTGACCTTTGATTTCCTCTTCCATGACCTCTTGATGAGTTTTCTCCTCTTTGGTTAACATTGTTTTCAAAAGACCTCATACCTCTTCCATTTCCATATCCACGACCTCTTCCTCGGAATTGACCTCCACCTCGTCTTGGATGGATTTGATCGCTTTCTTCTTTATCAATATGCATCTTGAGTACCTTATCCGTGATTTCTTCTTTCTTCTTCTTCTTTTCTTCATAAGCTTGTAACGATCCAAGAAGTTGCTCCATCGTCATAGTCTCCAAATCCTTTGTCTCTTCAATGACGGTAACAATATGCTTGAATTTTGAATCCAACGATCTAAGAATCTTCTCCATTATTCTTACTTCATCTAATTTCTCACCATTTCTTTTAAGATTATTAGTAACCGTTAACACTCTTGAGAAGTAATCGGAAACTAGTTCACCTTCTTTCATTTGCAAAGCTTCAAATTCTTTTCTTAGAGTTTGAAGACGTACCTTCTTGACTTGTTCCACTCCCTTTTAAGAGATTCGAAGCTTCTCCCATGCTTCTTTGGCCGTTTTTGCTTCGGCGACTTTCTCGAATGTATCTTCATCTAAACCTTGATAAATTAGGCAGAGAGCTTTCTTGTCTCTCTTCCTTAGATCTCTCAAACTATCGTTTTGAGTTTGAGATAGATTAGCTTCATTATTTGATTCAATGAAGCCTCTCTCGACTATATCCCACACATCATGTGCTCCTAGAATTGCCATCATTCTAAGACTCCAATTATCGTAGTTGCTCTTTGTGAGCATCGGAACTTAGAGGGGAAAACCATTATTTGCCATCTCTAAAAGAGTAGTATGGCTCCGATACCACTTTGTTGGGAGAAAATAATTTTAGAATTGGTGGAGAAGGTGTTTAAGAAAATTTGAGAATATAGGAATTTTAGGAAGAAGAGGAAGATTTTATCTTTAGAGGAACTTGTTGTTTTATTGGAACAACTTGTTTTTTCTTTGGAACAAGTTGACTACAAATGAGAGGGTATGGAGGTATTTATAGCCTCCAAATTACAAAATATCTCAATATTTTATTCCTAAATCTAGAGAGTTCTCTCAAAATATCTTTAAACAAATATCTAGATATTTCTTTTAAGGAGGTGGAAGATAATTCTAGATATGCTCTAGAATTTATCTAGAATTTGGATCAAATTTTAGTTAGGCCCAATTAGTATTATTGGATCATTGATCCAATAATTAAACTTGACCCAAAATCAAGTTTAATTTTCAACAAACATCACCTTTAAAGGTGACCTAGACATTGTTCATGTGAACAGTATTCATATACAGGAAACAAAAAAAGATATAGTATTTCAACTTCTATTTTTAATCATCGCGTCTTTCCAAGATTTTTTAACATTTTTCGTTTTGAAACCGGCAAATGGAGGATAAAAAGAGGAAAAAGGTAACTGTCTCACTATTCACACCAACAGTTAAAAATTTCAGAGACGAAAGAAGTTTAGGGAATCAGAAATAGTATGTCTCTTATTCAAAAATTCTGAAATTTATTACAAATTGAAGACAAAATTGATGCATCCAATACAATTCCTCTTGATTTATGTGTAGGATTCTCATGTCGAACTACCCCCAAGAATATTCGCCGCCGGTGAAGGAACCACCACACTATTCACGTGAATAATGAAAAGAATATTAAAGAAACCGCCACACTACTGAGTGAATAGTGAAAAAATACATTCAAGAAGAAGCTATGGAAGATTCGCAAATGGTACGCATAAGATTTGAGGGTGCTTGATGAAGAAGGTGAGATATTTTTTCTATTTATTTATTATTCAATTTTTGCATTTTCCATAGATATTAAACGTAGTGATATTATATTCTACAATAGATATTGTTTCATCGATATCTCTTTTGATAACATGATAAGAAGTTTGTTTTCTCAGTTTAATTATTTATGGTCATAAGGCAAGATAACTATATTATTATTTGAACACATATAGATTTGCAGTTACTGACGTAGAAAGAACGTTTAATAAAAATTATCAATGTGCCTTTACTGGGTAATGTTATTCACTATATAAATCTCGTATTCTGCCGATATCTATTATATTAGCATACTAATTACATTTTTAGCTCTTTATAGAAACCATAATTGCGAGAAAAGATGATAACTATATTGTTAATGCAACACACTGTTATTTCCCGTTAAACTGTTTATTACTCTACTAACTGAAATATTTATCTATATTGTTCTCACTAGATCATGTTCAGTGCATTATTTCAGAAGACGGAGCTATAACAATCAACGAGGATGGATTGGTTAGACCTCACTCCTAGTGTTATCAAAACAGTCACCTATGCAAAATAGTAACATATTTAGTACGCAACAATTATAGTACATGGATAACAAATAGGTTATCAGATATTCATTTGAATAACAATTGTACTACATGTGTAACAATTATTTTATCAATAATTCGTTTAAATAGCAATTTTATTATACAAGTAACAATTATTTTATCAATAATTTATTTGAATATCACTTACATATTTAATACAATAAAAATGTTATTAGACAGGTAACAATTATTTTATGGGTTATTCATTATGTAAAAACCATTGGTTTAGAATATACTTTTCACGACTTTAAATGACGCCATTAGTGTCGAATTTAAAGAAACCAACCTGCAAAATATCTTTAATAAATGTTATGTGGACACCTTTGAATTTATTTTAAACACGTGCGGGATTTGGATTGTAAAATAATGTTTGATATTGTAGATGTTGTCAAACCCAGAAAATTTTACTCTCCTTCTATGTAGAATATCAATGGCGCCATCTCTCCAATCGTTAAACGAATATATACTCTGTTAAGTATAGAAATAACATATACATATATATAGATAAAATCCAATGGAAATCTTGACATTTAATATATCTTCGGCATCGATATCTTTTAAGATATCCAACTATCGTGAATAGTAACCTATTTCACAAATAGATCACGGTGCGAGACAAACACTATCGCTGATGAGGTGGCAACTAATAAGGAGAATATCGATAATTTATCTCTCCCGCGATATAGTTAATCGAGTTTTTGGAATTCATATCTATTTCCGAATTTTTTTGAAAGTTTGTGCATATTCAACTAATTAACTCTTTATTTTTATTGTAAAATTTTAAGCATTGCTTTCATATATTTAAAAATATGCATTTGTATTGGAGATAGTAAATATAGTAATATTTAACATATTAGCAATAGTAGAAAATTAAAAATAATAGATCACATTGTTATCGATCTAACGTATAGTGGAAATCATTGATTGTTCACATAAATAATTAATATGACGCATACAAAAATTACACGTTTTATACAAAATTAGGTGACAAAACATTAATATATTTGGGAGGAGCAAATGGTCTAGTGGTTGTACCATTTCTATGTCCATCCCAGAGGTGTGGAGTTCGACTCCACCGCTCCTCGCAGGAAGGTGCTAAATCTTCGTATGAAGATATTGGGCTATTGGGTCGGCCCGTTGTGACCCAGTGACAAAAAAAAACATTAATATACTTAAACCCCTTTTTTATAAAGTAGACATAAAAAAGTAGCATGTTTAGGTCAGGGCTGGTTCAAGTCGAAAGCTCAGCAGACTTAGCAGACTGGTGTGTTTGTAAGCGTAAAAATATATTATTATTAGATGCACACTCTATTTTGATAGACATATTTGAAGAATTATTTGATGTGAACTATTTTTTATGTTCAATATGTATGCTATGTAATAGTTAATAATTACAACATTAAAAATATTATAAGGTTTTTAAATTGTAGAAAACTCATGTAACTTGTTAATCAAAATTGAAGTGTTTATAGAGGCATATGACTAGATAAAATGTATAATTTAATATTTTTTATTATATAAAAATATATTTCAAATTTCCTTATCATAAAATATGAAAAAGCTTATATGATTGTGCATTTTAATCAATTAAAGAAAGACAATTATTTAAAATAGTATTTTTTAAGTTTTTTTTTCAAAAATAACATTATTAGTTTAAATTTGGGCGGTTGACAAAAATAATATTCTTTTAACTTTTTTTTCTAAATATAGTATTATTAGTTTAAATTTTTAAAAATAACACAAATTTAGTATTAAAATATCTGAAATTTTCTTTTTAATAAAAAAACATTAAATCCTAAATTAGAAAAAACAACTCAAATATAATATTTTAATTATATTGCAATTTATTTATAGTAAATATGTATTTTTTAAAAATAATTTTGCTATTTTTGGAATTTTAAATTTACAGTACTAAATTTGTAACAAAAACTTAAAATGATGCTATTTTAAAGTATTACTTTTTAAATTTTCAATAATAAAACAAATTTAAATTAAAATATATTACAACTTTATTTTAATAAAAAAATAAACCATAAATTGGAAAACTAAATCTAAATATAATATTTTAAATTTATATATAATTTATTTATAGTAAATAAACATTTTTACACAATTATTTGTGCTACTTTTAGAATTTCAATTTTAGTATACTAGATTTAGAACAAAAAAATTTAAAATATACTATTTTACGGTATTACTCATCGAAGAATTTCATATAATAATTTGAAATATTTGACGGATTTTATACAATTTTTGATAATGTTTTATATATTATAGATTTTAGAAAATCATAAAGGACAATTGACAAAATACCACTTTTAAAAGTTTTTTATTCTAAATATAGCATTATTAGTTTAAATTTCAAAAATAACAAAAATTTAATATTAACTTATCTTAAAAAATTTATCTAATAAAGAAAAAATTTTAATTTAAATTAGAAAAAACCTAAATATAATATTTTAGTTATATTTATAGTTTATTTATTGTAAATATTTATTTTAAAAAATAATTTTTATTATATTTGGAATATTAAGTTGAGAATGTTAAATTTGAAATTAAAACTTCAAATATGCTATTTTATAAAAATTATTCATATTAATTCATGACGAGTTAGATAGATTATAATTCATCTATTAATTCATGACGAGTTAGATAGATTATAATTCATCTATTAATTCAATTTAAAAAAGCGTATAGTGAGAACTGAGAAACCCTCTAATAGTGACACTTCAATATGAGACTTTTCTAAATTATAGATAAATGCAAATTATTTCTGAACACTATTTCTCAATAAGGGTTTTTGACATCATATGTACAGAAAGACAAACCTTATAGTGTAAAGGTCGATTTCATAATTGGTAGGCATAAGGTATAAGCGCCAATACAATGAACCTTTGTTTTTTTCTATATTTTTCTGGTAATGGTCCAATTGTTTTAGCCGGTCAACCACTCAGTTACAGGAACTAATTCATATGTTTTGCTAATGTTAAATAAAGTGTAAAATTATCTAAAAATCTTCAGAGTTAATTAGTTTAATGATAACAAATAATAGTATATTAAAAAATTTATAATGATTTGATATAATGCATGAATTACTGTTAATTTCAATAATAACTTTTACAAATTTTTTTCAATTTAGTTCACATCATCAAATTTTTTTTTTTTTATTTTTATAAATTAAAATAACAGTTTATATAGGTGTAAAATAGTTAAATATATAAATAATAGACTACGTATAAACATAGCATGTTATATATTCTTGTTTCACATATAAATATTTTTTATACCTTTAAAAACAATTAATCAAGTTAAATAAATTATTTAATAGTAAAATTTGATTAATTATCTATATCCATTAAAGTAATATTTTTATTTGTTGTTTTATTTGTTATTAATTTTTTAGTATGTTAAAGAAAAAATATTTAATCAAATATATATTACGGTAAATTAGTAAGTTGTAGTGTAAAAATTATGCTATTTGAAATTGGAAAAAAATATATAAAAAGTAAAAATGAAAAAGGTAAGAAAATTGATATCTTAATTTGTTAATTATGTTTAAATTTTTTATCTTGATCAAAAAATTTTGAAATATTTATAGTATCCAATCGCTATTTCATTTATTTCCATTGTAATCACTTTAATTATTCTATTGTTTTCTTGGTTAAATATAGTTGTCTTTATTAAGAAACAAGTACCCGCGTGTTTGAGCAGACGGTAGTGAGAGACAGCTTTAAGGGAAAAGCTTGATATGGTTGTTGAGAATTCATAAGATTCTCGATGAACGTACGACTTTCCCTTTTTTTGTTTACTTAATTTTAAAACATGCTTATCCTGTTATTAAAAATTATAATACGTCCACATTTGGCTGCTATTTTATTTATTGGCTGACTATGTTTTAAATAATCAGATATCAGATTCTTTTCCTCGACTTTAATTTATGCAAATAATCAAACTAAAACATTTGATTAATAACTTTAAATGCATGAAAATGAACCGCACGCGTTTATGTAGTAAGCAAGATCGGATGTTTGTCTTATTGGTGAATACAAACACCTCTTTCTTCTTATATTCCAATTGAAAATATATTTATTGCAGATCTCTTGTTATAGAGCAAGATTTCTCAGATCTTTGTGGGTTATCGTTGATTTGTTAACATGTTTCTAACACGAGCACTAATATTTAGTTTTGATTATCTTTTTCCATTATTACCTACAAACGTTAGATTTATGGGAGATTGGAGTTATTGGTGTTTGATAATAATTATTAATATTATTTTATTTTGTTAATAATTATTTTGGGATCACACACATATAATCAATATGTCATGATCATTATTTAAAGTAATCAAAATTATGTGGTCAACTATGTATAAAAATAAAAAGTTTGTGAGGGATAAGTGTTATGAAAAGTTTATTTGTACATACATTTTGTAATTTCTAATTTGATATATGTCCGAATTAAAAATTATTTTTATATTAATATAAAGGTTATGGTCTCCATATGATAACTCTAGTCAGAAATTCAAAACATCTTTTTACCCCATCAACAACGACTTTCAGCTATTATAGGTTCGTCGTGTAAAAACCATTCTCAATTTTATTATCATAAGCTATAAATAAAAAAGGTAGGCTTGCGCTATTGTTTCTTATTATTCAGAAATTATCATGAGTTTTATGATTATAAAAATCATAAAATAATCAACAATTGGTATTATAGCCATCATGTCTAGTTTTTGAATAATAATCAGATTATTTGTTAAAATTCAGATTTAATAATATGCTGAAAATTTTGTATTGTTGAATCAGGGTTTTGTTAAAGCTTAGAGGTTAAATCTGTACTTTGTGACATGTGGTTAAATTGTTCAAAGATTTGAAATTATGCTTATATTTACAGATTAGGTTATAGTGAAAATCATGTTTAAATCTGAGATAAATAAAAATAAAAAATTCTAAAAATTTGGATGAAATCATAAAGACGATGTTTCCTCAATTTTATTTTGGGAAAAAACCTTTTCAGAACTTTTTTTGTGGAGTAAGTTTTTGGATTAAATTCGATTTTATTTTTTAGTTGTTGATTTCATACTCGTAAAAGTTTGATCGAAATTCTGGTATTTTTTGAAAAATATTTTAGAGCAATCTAATCAATATCGAATCCGTAAAAACCTCGGTGACTGTTCATTTTTTGTTTGTCGGTTTTGTTATTAAATCTGAACGTAATCGTTAAGATCGACCAAGAAGAATAAAATAAGAAATATTATTATTTCATTTAATAATATTTTGTTTTAGGCTATTAGCCCAACAACTTAAAAAAAAAACAAAAGGATTTTCAATCAACAAAATAAATTTTATTGTGCAAGTATAATTCTTGAAGTGAATTAATTGATACAAGATGTCGCCAAAATGATCTCTCTTGTGAATATTTTTCCATGAACAGTTTTGAATGATGTATGTATGTATATTCATGCGAATATTAAATCGACCCAAAGATAGATTTATATTTGGTAGAACTAAATACATACATACATGTGATGATAAGTATGTGAAAATTATTAGGAATTAACATGTAAATGATAAATCGGATCAAAGAAAGGTTTATCATTTATCATGCATTATTGTCAGAGTTTAATCTTTACAATAAAAGTATCATTAGCAGTTAATAATATTATCCAAATACTTATTATTAATGTTGGACCTGGTATCTTGAGATGGGTTGTGTAATTTTTATAATTTATTTGTTGATTATATTTGGTTAAATAGTGAGTTACTGATTAAGAATTTTTTTATTTTCAGCAAATTTTGCTGCATTATCTGTTAACTTAGGTTCAATTCCAACACTTGCTGGTTCTAGATACAAGGAATAGAAAAAGCAAGGTTAAAATTATCTTTGGGTGTATGGGTCTTGACCTTGTTTTAAAGATGGAACAACCTACTTCTCCTACAGATACCAGCACTACTGAATATAAGGTGGTTTATAAGAAGTGGGAACGTTCTAATCTCATTGGTTTAATGATCATTATGGACACTATTCAAGAAATCCAGTTACAACACATAGAAGGAGAAATGCTCTTTTAATGAGTTTATTTCATATTGTGTGCAAGAGGAGGATTGGATGTAGAAAAGTCTGAAAGTGCTCATATGGTTAACATCTCTAAGAATCAGGGCAAAAGAAGAAAAATAGTGAATGTTAATAATGATGTTGCTAAGGTCCAACACAAAAGAAGCAGAAGAAAGTTGAAGATACATGGTTCTTTTGTAAGAAAGCTAGACATATGAAGAAGTACTGCTAAAAGTACCACACTTGGCATGCAAAGAAATGTATGTTCCTTGCTATGGTCTGTTCTAAAGTGAACATAGTTGAAGTACCCAAAAATACTTGGTGGTTAGATTTAGGTGTGACTACTAACATCAGTGTTTCATTGCAAGGTTGCCTGAGCTATCGAAAACCAACTGATGCTGAAAGACACATTTATGTGGATAATAGAATTCCGGTGGATGTGGAGGCAATTGCGCATTTTAGATTGTGTTTTTAGTATTGGTTGTTTTTCTCGATTTGAAAGATACTTGTGTTGCACAGGAATTTGGTTTATGTTCCTTATTTAGACAAATATGGTTATTCTTGTCTAACTGAGCATGGAAAAGTTACTTTGTCTTTAAATTCAGTTTTAATTGGAACTGGTACACTTATGGACAATCACAATCTTTATATGCTTGACACTATAGGTTCTCGTGATGAAGCTTAAATGTTGAATCAAGGGATACAAAACGTAAAAACAAAAATGCAAGTTCAGAAACTCTGTGACACAAACACTTAGGTCACATCTCCAAAAATAGAATTGAGCGACTTCTATCTGATGGTATATTGCGTTATGTTGATTTCACAAATTGTGAAGTCTGTGTGGATTGCATTAAAGGAACAATACTTTATATCATTCATAGTCGATTACTCTCAGTATGCATACTTGTTTCTTATTCATGAAAATTCGGAGTCTTTAGACATGTTCAAGAAATTTAAGGCTGAAATTGAGAATCAACTCGACCAAAGGATAAAGTCTGTCAGATCTGATCGTGGTGATGAGTATTACGGTCCATATGATGGTTTAGGTGAACAACATCCATGACATTTAATGATACCTAGAGGAATGTGGAATTGTCGCACAATACACCATGCTTGGATTTCCCAACATGAATGGTGTGTCAAAAATACGTAACCACACTCTTAAAGATATGGTGAGGAGTATGATCTGTCACTCCATCTTACCTGAATCACTCTGGAGAGAGCCATTAAAGATTGCAACATACATTTTTAATCGGGTACCAACTAAGTCAATTGGAAAAACACCTTATTAGCTTTGGACAGGAAGAAAACCTAGTCTAAAGCATTTTCACATATGGGGATGTCCAGCTGAAGCTAGGCCTTACAAGCCATTTGAGAAAAAACTGGATTCTAGAACTGTGAGTAGTTACTATATTGGTTATTCTGAGCGATCTCGGGCTATAAGTTTTATGATCCCACACAAAGTAATATTTTTGAAACGGAAACAGATACGTTCTTTGAGGATGTTGAATTTGGGGGGGGGGAAATGAAGTTAGAGACATCATCTTTGAGGAAGAATTGGATTTAGTTTCTAAATCGATATATATAGTTGCTTTTGATAAAGCAAATTTGGATCCTCAAATGGATACTGAAGTTCTTCCTCCAAATCAAGATGACGATGTATCGAACATGAAAGTCAAATTCAAAATCCTCAAAACCGGTGAAACAAGAACAAGTGCCTTTGCAGCGATCCACTAGAGAAAAGAGAAGTGTTATTCTGGATGATTACATAGTATTTCTTATGGAACAAGAGAAAAATCAAACCCACTTGGAAGATGATCCTATCAACTTCCGTGAGGCCATGGGTTGTTCAAATTCAGATAAGTGGATAAAATCTAGTCAATAAGAGTATCAGTCAATGCTAGACAATAAGGTTTGGAATATTGTCCAATTGTCAAAAGGAAAGAAAGCTATTGGTTGCAAATGGATATTTAAGACCAAAATGGATTCAACTGGTAATGTGGAAAGACATAAGGCTCGTATAGTAGCTAAACACTATACACATAAAGAAGGTGATGAGGGCACCAGATCAAATGGCTGGCCAGAAGGACCTGGCCAAGAAGATGGCCGACCAGAAGACCTGTCCGACAGGCCCAGCTCGATTGGCAACATGGTCGGATAAGCGGCAAGACGGCCAGCACAAGCAACACCCTAGAAGACTTGGAACAGCTGACCAGCCAGTTTCAAGGCATGGATCTAGAAGAGAATTCAGCTCCAGTGGTGCCACCAGAAGCAATGATCAGATGCAAAACTCGAGCATTCTACCACAAGTTCAGCTTGTTCGTAGAAGGACTTCTAGAAGACCAAGGCAATTCAACCACAGGCCAGGAGTGCAACAAGCAAGCCAAGGGCCTACCACTTCACCAAGTTACTCCAGAAGCATGGGCTCTTGTGAAAAAGGAGGTCAAGACCCAAAAGTATGTAAACCTACTTCAAGTGCAAAATTAGGAGCTAGACGCGTGCCTACCACAAAGTCGGCCGCTTTCTATTTCTTGGAAGAAAGGTAAGAAGGTAAGTTTTACATTTCTATATATTGTCTTTTCTGTTTTGCAGGATAGGATTTAGTATTTTTTCTTTTGTTGAGTCAAACATTAACTAGTTTACTTTTTGGTTGTTTCCATTTATTGTAATTTTCTTTTGTGCACTTTTGTATCTTTTCTTTTTTTCTTCTTTGTGGGTCGACCCTATAAGATCAAGACTGCCAAACATATTAATAAGGATCTTTCAGTATTGTAGTTCGATAACTTTTTTGCTCCATATTAATAAAGATACGAATTTTCTTCCAAAGAATCTTTGCACACAAAGTTCTCTTGTTAGATCTAAACCTAGTTGACATCCGTACTCATAGAGTTAGAATTGTGATTTATCACGAGGTCTCTCACACCTCGTGTGGTTCGCATCACCCACCACCCCAAACACACGTCCAAAACTTTCCTAAGAATTCTAAGGCCGAGTTTCTCACCTAAGCTCCTTACACTTGGTCTAAGAGCATCAGGGCCACGATCCCAAGCTTATATCATTTTGGGTATCGAAGATTAAGCTCCTAAAAACCAGGTTGTCTCTATCCTTTCTTAAGCTTTGCTTGATTTCGTGCATTAGTTAGTGTCATTCAAAATTTTTTAAACCGATTGGCACCTAACCTCACCTGCGCGCATTGCTAGAGCTTAGGATCAATTTCATTGCATCATAAGTTGTTTTTCCATTTTGCTAGAATGTGTTTCCATAGAACAGAAAAAAACTACCAAAAAGAATATAGGAAATCGCCTAGGATCTTAGGAGATTCTCTTTAATTTACTTTTTTTTTTCAATACTTTCCTTTTTGCATTGTTTCCTTTTTCCTATTTACCTTTTCTTGGTCGATTTAATCTACTATAAAAGTTAACTCCTAGAATAAATCATATAGCAACTCACCCTTTCATTCTTGTAGTACACGATGACATAAAATGGAAGTCAAGATGCAACCGAAGCCATGATGGCTATGTTCACCATGCTACAAACTCAACTCGCCTCTATTGGAGAGAGACTTGAGCGTGTGGAGCAACCCATAAGATTCCAAGCCATAAGGAATGTGAGGGCTGACAATGACCATGGCCAGGCCGAAGCCTTCAACTGCCCTAGGCCACGGCTAGAGCAGGAAGATCCCCACCTGGATGAAGAGAAATGCCACCGGCCTTACGGCTACAATCCTAGGCCGAGAGGACCCCCACGACAGCCAGAGGAGGAAGATGATAGCTACCAGCCATAAGGCCACCACCAAAGGCCAAGAATACCTCCAAAGCATGAAGAAGATGGAGTAGACTATGCGTATAACCGGGTAACTCACCAAGATGTTAAGCTAAATCTTCCAAGTTTTGCAGGAAAATTAGACCCCGAGACCTATCTAGATTGGGAGCGAAGGATGGATCATATCTTTGATCATTACAACCAGGCAGGACCTAGGAGAATCTCCATGGCAGTAGCTCAACTCATGGAAAATGCTCGCATATGGTGCATGGGATCGTGAGGTCTCTGACTGGAGGAAGAAGAGACTAAGGCCCGTAGACTCATGGGTCGACATGCAAGACCTCATGAGGCAAAGGTTTGTCCCTTCTTACTTTCATAGAGATTTGCAACAACGTTTTCATACTCTTAAGCAAGACACAAAATCCGTAGAGGAGTACTATGAAGAGTTCGAGAGGCTAAGGAACAGGCTGGAGCTTAATGACGATGATGAAGCATTGATGGCTTAGTTCTTGGATGGCTTGCAAGAGAAGATCAGCCGGAAGGTAGAAAGGCACAACGACTTCAAGGACCTTTTCACCTCTCTCTCTAGGCTGAAAAGAACATCAAACGCAAGGGCCAAAACCTATGCAATAGGCCTAAGACACCTTGGACACCAAGAAATGGCAGTAGCAAGCCAAAGGACAAAGGCAAGGGCCTTGAGATTGAGTCAAGATTCAAGAGCAAGCCCCCTGAAAAAACTCGTGACCAACGAGAGCCAAGTAAGTCTTTTTAACCCTCAAAGATCAAGTGATCTAACTTGTTTCAAGTGTAGGGGGCGCGGCCAAATTTCTAGCGAGTGCCCAAACAACCAAGTCATGTTGATCATGGAGTCTGGAGAGTACGAGTCTCAAGATGAAGAACAGATGGAACCAGAAGGATAGTATGGCGACATAGAGTATCCATACGTTTTAGAAGTATTGATGACACGGCACATCTTAAGTGTAATGGTCGACCCATCCGAGACCATTCAAAGAGATAACATCTTCCAAAGCTGACACACCATCAAGGGAAATGTATGTAACCTCATCATAGATGGTGGCTGTTTTACTAACATGGCTAGTGCGTACATGGTTGATAAGCTAGATCTTGAGAATACTAAGCACCCCCGACCATACCAGCTAAGATGGCTAGACGACAAGGTTGAGCTCAAGATCCCTGAGTGAGTGATGGTACCATTCAGTGTGGGCTGTTACCAAGAGCAAGTCATCTGTGATGTGGTACTGATGCAAGCCGGCCACCTTCTTTTAGGAAGGCCATGGCAGTTTGATCGGGAAACAAAGCATGATGGCAGGACCAACTTGTACACGTGTGCACATGACAAAAAAAAGCTCAGCCTAGCCCCTCTTACTCCTGCCCAGGTACATGAACTCCAACTACAAATGAGTAAGGAGAAGAGCTTAATTAAATCCAAATTTCTTATCCAACCAAGTCATGTCCGAAGAGCTTTAGCCTCTAAGGACTTGATGCTTCTAGTGGTCTTTAAGGAGGTTTTGAGTGCAGGGAAAGAAGAGGTAGAGGTACCTCCTGAAGTGGCCGACCTACTTAACCGGTTCCAGGATGTGTTTCCTGAGGAAATACCAGCCGGCCTGCCTCCGTTACACGACATTGAGCATCAAATTGATCTCGTGCCCGGAGCAGGCTTGCCCAACCGGCCAGCGTAATGAATGAGCCCAGAGGAATCAAAGGAGTTTGAGAGACAAGTTAAGGAGCTCCTGGAGAAAGGGTTTCTGCGAGATAGTCTCAGGCCATGTGCCGGACCATTGCTGTTGGTTCCAAAGAAAGATGGAACATGGCGCATGTGTGTGGACTGCTGGGCAATCAACAACATCACGGTCAAGTACCAGCACCCCCTACCCTGGTTGAACGACATGCTAGATGAGCTAAGTGGAGCCACGATTTTATCAAAAATAGACCTCAAAAATGGGTACAACCATGTCAGAATGAAGGAGGGCGATGAATGGAACACTGCCTTCTAAACAAAGCAAGGGCTGTACTTGTGGACAGTCATGCCATTTGGCTTGACTAATGCCCCAAACACCTTCATGCGCCTTATGAACCAAGTTCTTTAGTAAGTTTGTTGTTGTTTATTTTGACAACATTCTAGTGTACAGTAAGTGTTTCAAAGACCATATTTCCCATCTTGAGATGGTGCTAAGGACCCTTCGACAAGAAGAGCTCTATGCCAATCTCAAGAAGTGCACCTTTTGTAATGATAAACTTGTCTTCCTAGGTTTTGTTGTAAGTTCATAGGGGCTACAAGTTGATGAGGAAAACACCTGAGCCATACAGGAATGGCCTACAGCCAGCAACATCAGCCCAGTAAGGAGCTTTCACGGCCTTGCTAGCTTCTACCGGCGGTTCGTACCAAACTTCAGCAGTATTGCCTCCCCCTTAATGGTGGTTGTGATGAAGAATGTGGGATTCATCTGGGGAGAAGCCCAAGAAAAGGCGTTCCAAACCTTGAAGGACAGCCTCACTCACGCCCCGGTGTTAGTCTTGCCTGATTTCAACAAGACCTTTGAAGTAGAATGTGATGCTTCAAGCACTGGCATAGGTGCGGTCTTGACACAAGGAGGCCGGCCAGTTGCCTACTTCAGTGAGAAGCTTGGTGGGGCCTCGCTAAATTGCCCTACCTATGACAAGGAGCTCTATGCCTTAGTCCGGGCATTGGAGACTTGGAAACACTATCTGCTGTCCAAGGAATTTGTGATCCACACTGATCACGAGACACTCAAGCACCTCAGAGGGCAGACCAACCTCAAAAGGAGGCATGCTAGGTGATGGAATACATTGAGACTTCCTGATACAAGCCTCGATTCAAGGCTTGGATGCACGTGGGCTGTTTGTAGAAGATTAGGTGAGAAACTCAACCTTAGGCTTCTGGATGGGAGTTTTCTGGTTGGTAAAAGATGGAAGGGTGAAGTGAACCACACGAGGGGTGATGAACCTCGTGATAAATCACAAACTTAGAGCTAGGACGGCTGGTCTCAACTAGATTCTAAGCGCACAAGATTCCTAAGAGAAAACTTGTTGGAAGAAAAGTTCTATCTTCATTAATATCAAAAAGATTGTCAAACTACAATGCTGGAAGGAGCCTTATTAATATGCTCGACAGCTTGACCTTCTAGGGTCGACTCAAATAAAGAAAAGGAAAGTTTACAAAAGTGCACAAATGGAAAAGATACAAAAGTGCATAACCAAAAAAGGACCTATTCCTAAAATGTTCTTGACTCAAAAATGTAAACAATCTAGATCCTACCCTGCAAGACAGAAAGAGGCATATATTCGAATTGAAACTTACCTTACTTACCTCACGGCCAAGAAATGGAAGGTGGCCGTCCTTGTGGCATGCACGCGCCTTGCTCCTAGTCTTCGACTTGGAGTAGGGTTAAGAATCTTTGGGCCCTGACCTCTCTTGCCACTAAAGCCCAAGTCTATGATGTCCCTTGTGTTGTTGAGAAACCATTGGACTCTTCCTTGCACTTTTGGCCCATTTTCCTTAGTCGATCTTCCTCTAGGAGCTTGTTGACCCATAAGCTGAATTTGTGGAAGAGTGCCCTTGATCTGCTTCTTGTCATTGCTCCTTGAGGTACCACTGGTGTAGAGACTTCCTCTAGGTGCATGTCCTGGAGCTGGTAGCTCATTTGGTCCGAGTACTCTTGTGTAGAAGTGGAAATGCGCGTGTACTCGGCTGGATCGGCTGTACCGGCTAGATTGTGCGAGGTACTGGCCGGAATGCCTTCAGGACCGGCCAAGTTGATCCCGGAGTCGGCGGCATCACCAGAAGGACCGGCGGTGTCATCCACGTCGCCACCAAGTGTGCCGGAAGTTTGGGCCTCACCGCCGGCAATGCTGGTTGCTCTGGTCCTTGTGGTCGAGGGTCCAACGGTACTGCTTGGGCCGGCAGGCGTGCCAAATGGTCCGGCTGTCTCGGGCAAGCTTCCTGGTCGGCCAGTCTGGTCTCCTGGCTGGATGTACGACCTGATGAGGACATCACTTCCCCCTATATTATCAAATATAAGAAGGGAAAGGACAATGTAGTGGCCGATGCACTATCAAGGAGATATGTCTTGATATCAACCATGGAAGCAAAGATCTTATAATTTGAGCACATCAAAGATCTTTACAAGGATGATCCGGACTTTGCTGAAAGTTACAAGGAAAGTGGAAAAGGAAGTCACGACAAGTTCTATATTCACGATGGATTCTTGTTCAGATAAAGGAGGTTGTGCATACCTCAAGGATCACTACGAGAGCTTATCACATGAGAAGCTCATGGTGAAGGTCTTATGGGCCACTTTGGCATTTATAAGACCATTGCCATAGTCAAAGAGCACTTTTATTGGCCACACATCAAAAAGATCGTAGAAGCCCACTGTGCAAGATGTGTAACTTGCAAGAAGGCTATGTCCAGAGTACACCCTCATGGGTTGTACTTCTCTTTGCCCATGTCAACACATCCATGGATAGATATTTCGATGGACTTTGTTCTAGGCCTGCCCAAGATCAACCACAAGGATGCTATCTTTGTAGTGGTAGATCGTTTTTCCAATATGACCTACTTCATACCTTCTGCAAATGTCAATGATGCCACACAAACGGCAGAATTATTCTTTAAGGAAATAGTGTGCTTTCATGGAGTACCAAGGACTATTGTGTCAGATCGAGACACCAAGTTCTTGAGTCATTTCTGGAGGACCCTTTGGAGGAAGCTAGACACTAAGCTTCTGTTCTCCACCACGTGCCACCCTCAAACCGATTGTCAAACTGAGGTGGTCAACCAGACCTTGTCTACTCTTCTCGGAACAACACTTGGGAAGAATCTCAAGACATGGGTGGAGTGCCTTCCATTCATAAAATTTGCCTACAACAGGGCGATGCACTCAGCCACCAAGAAGACACCTTTTGAAGTTGTCTATGGCTTCAATCCTCAAACGCCCTTGCAGCAAATCTCACTACCACCAGCTAAGATGACCAATCTGAACGGAGAGTGATACAAGCCTCGATTCAAGGCTTATATGCGCGTGGGCTGTTTGGAGAAGGTTAGGTGAGAAACTTGACCTTAGACTTCTTGGATAGGGGTTTTTGGGTTGGTATTCGATGGAAAGGTGAAGTGAACCACACGAGGGGTGATGAACCTCGTGATAAATCACAAACTTAGAGCTAGGAGGGCTGGTCTCAACTAGATTCTAAGCGCACAAGATTCTTAAGAGAAAACTTGTTGGAAGAAAAGTTCTACTTTATTAATATCAAAAAGGTTGTCGAACTACAATGCTGGAAGGAGCCTTATTAATATGCTCGACAGCTTGACCTACTAGGGTCGACTCAAATAAGAAAAGAAAAATTTACAAAAGTGCACAAAAGGAAAAGATACAAAAGTGTATAATCGAAAAAGGACCTATTCCTAAAATGTCTTTGACTCAATAAATGTAAATATTCTAGATCCTACCCTGTAAAACAGAAAGAGGCAAATATTCTTATTGAAAACTTACCTTACTTACCTCATGGCCAAGAAATGGAAGGTGGCCGTCCTTGTGGCATGCACGCACCTTGCTCCTAGTCTTCGACTTGGAGTAGGGTTAGGAATCTTTGGGCCCTGACCTCTCTTGCCACTAAAGCCCAAGTCTCTGATGTTCCTTGTGTTGTTGAGAAGCCTTTGGACTCTACTTTGCACTTTTGGCCCATTGTCCTTAGTTGATCTTCCTCTAGGAGCTTGTCGACCCATACGCTGAACTTGTGGAAGAGTGCTCTTGATCTGCTTCTTGTCATTGCTCCTAGTGGCACTACTGGTGTGGAGAATTCCTCTAGATGCATGTCCTGATGCTGGTAGCTTATCTGGTCCGAGTTTCCTTGTCTAGAAGTAGAAATGCTCGTGCACTCGGCTGGATCGGCTGTACCGGCTGGACTGTGCGAGGTAGTGGCCGGAATGCCTTCAGGACCGACCAAGTTAATCCCGGAGTTGGTGGCATCACCAAGGGGACCGGCGGTGTCATCCACGTCCCCACCAAGTGTGCCGGAAGCTTGGGACTCTCCGCCGGCAATGCTGGTTGCTCTGGTCCTATTGGTCGAGGGTCCGGCGGTACTGCTTGGACGGGCAGGCGTGCCAGATGGCCCGGCTGTCTCGGGCAAGCTTCCTGGTCGGCCAGTCTGGTCTCCTGGTTGGATGTACGACCTGATGTCCTCATCATCCCCTCCCTCTTCAGTAGGTTTTGTCCTCAAAACTGGTTCATCTGCATGGAAAGGGGCTAAGTCAGTTACGTTGAACGTGTTGGACACATTAAACTCACCTGGGAGCTCGATCCTGTAGGCGTTGTTGTTGATCCTCTCAAGCACTCTGAATGGTCCATCTTCTCTTGGTGCTAGCTTGGAACTTCTTAGGTTTGGGAACCTCTCCTGCCATAGGTGTAGCCACACCCAATCACCTGGTTGAAAGATCACCTCCTTTCTCCCCTTGTTGGCATGAGTCACGTACTGTCCGGTCCTTTTCTCCAAGTTTTCTGCTATCTTCTAGTGTAACTTCCTTATGAACTCTGCCTTGGATGCTCCATTGAGGTTGGTCATCTCTACTGGTGGTAGTGGCGTTTGCTCCAATGGGGTGAGAGAGTTGAAGCCGTATACCACTTCAAATGGTGTCTTCTTGGTTGCTGAGTGCACGGCTCGGTTGTAAGCGAACTCTATGAATGGCAGGCACTCCACCCAAGTCTTGAGGTTCTTCCCTAGTGTAGTCCTGAGAAGAGTTGATAGTGTCCTGTTGACAACTTCAGTTTGGCCATCGGTTTGAGGATGGCAGGTGGTAGAGAAGAGTAGCTTCGTGCCTAGCTTCCTCCAAAGGGTCCTCCAGAAATGGCTGTGGAACTTGGTGTCCCTGTCTGATACGATGGTCCTTGGCACTCCATGAAGCCGTACTATCTCCTTGAAAAACAGCTCGGCTATTTGCGTGGCATCATTGACATTGGCACACGGGATGAAGTGTGCCATCTTGGAGAATCTGTCCACCACTACAAAGATTGCATCCTTGTGGTTGATCTTGGGCAGGCCTAGGACGAAGTTCATTGAAATGTCCACCCATGGATGTGTAGGTATGGGCAGTGGGAGATACAACCCGTGAGGTTGCACTCGGGACTTTGCCTTCTTGCAAGTGATGCATCTTGCACAATAAGCTTCTACTGTCCTCTTCATGTGTGGCCAGTAGAAGTGCTCCTTGACCACTGCTAGAATCTTGTCGACACCAAAGTGGCCCATGAGTCCTCCTCCATGAGCTTCTCGGATGATAAGCTCCCTTAATAATCCGTGTGGTATGCACAGCCTTCTCTCTCGGAACAAGAATCCCTCATGGATGTAAAACTTTCCAAGACTCCCTGTGCCACACTCCTTGTAGCTCTCAGCAAAGTCAGGATCATCCCTGTATAGGTCCTTGATGTGCTCGAATCCTAGGACCTTTGCCTCCATGGTTGATATCAAGGCAAACCTCCTTGATAGTGCATCGGCTACCACATTGTCTTTGCCCTTCTTGTACTTGATGACGTACTGATACAAGCCTTGATTCAAGGATGTATGCGCGTGGGCTGTTTGGAGAAGTTTAGGTGAGAAACTCGACCTTAGACTTCTTGGATAGGGGCTTTTGGGTTGGTATTCAATGGAAAGGTGAAGTGAACCACACAAGGGATGATGAACCTCGTGATAAATCACAAACTTAGAGCTAGGAGGGCTGGTCTCAACTAGATTCTAAGCGCACAAGATTCTTGAGAGAAAACTTGTTGGGGAAAAAGTTCTATTTTTATTAATATCAAAAAGGTTGTCGAACTACAATGCTGGAAGGAGCCTTATTAATATGCTCGACAGCTTGACCTTCTAGGGTCGACTCAAATAAAGAAAAGGAAAGTTTACAAAAGTGCACAAAAGGAAAAGATACAAAAGTGCATAACTGAAAAAGGACATTTTCCTAAAATGTTCTTGACTCAAAAATGTAAAGCATCTAGATCCTACCCTGCAAAACCGAAAGAGGCATATATTCGAATTGAAACTTACCTTAACTTACCTCACGGCCAAGAAATGGAAGGTGGCCGTCCTTGTGGCATGCACGCGCCTTGCTCCTAGTCTTCAACTTGGAGTAGGGTTAAAAAATCTTTGGGCCCTGACCTCTCCTGCCACTAAAGCCCAAGTCTCTGATGTTCCTTGTGTTGTTGAGAAGCCTTTGGACTCTACTTTTCTCTTCTGGCCCATTGTCCTTAGCTGATCTTCCTCTAGGAGCTTGTCCACCCATAAGCTGAATTTGTGGAAGAGTGCCCTTGATCTGCTTCTTGTCATTGCTCCTGGTGGCACTACTGGTGTGGATACTTCCTCTAGATGCATGTCCTGAAGCTGGTAGCTTATCTGGTCCGAGTTTCCTTGTGTGGAAGTTGAATTGCTCGTGCACTCGGCTGGATCGGCTGTACCGACTGGACTGTGCGAGGTACTGGCCGGAATGCCTTCAGGACCGGCCAAGTTGATCCCGGAGTTGGTGGCATCACCAAGGGGACCGGCGGTGTCATCCACATCCCCACCAAGTGTGCTGGAAGCTTGGGCCTCTCCGCCGGCAATGCTGGTTGCTCTGGTCCTATTGGTCGAGGGTCCGGCAGTACTGCTTGGACCGGCAGGCGTGCCAGATGGCCCGGCTGTCTCGGGCAAGCTTCCTGGTCGGCCAGTCTGGTCTCCTGGTTGGATGTACGACCTGATGTCCTCATCATCCCCTCCCTCTTCAGTAGGTTTTGTCCTCAAAACTGGTTCATCTGCATGGAAAGGGGCTAAGTCAGTAACATTGAACGTATTGGACACATTAAACTCACCTGGTAGCTCGATCCGGTAGGCGTTGTTGTTGATCCTCTTGAGCACTCTGAATGGTTCATCTCCTCTTGGTGCTAGCTTGGAATTCCTTAGGTTTGGGAACCTCTCCTACCGTAGGTGTAGCCACACCCAATCGCCTGGTTGAAAGATCACCTCCTTTCTTCCCTTGTTGGCATGAGTCACGTACTGTCCGGTCCTCTTCTCCAAGTTTTGTGCTACCTTCTGGTGTAACCTCCTTATGAACTCTGCCTTGGATGCTCCATTGAGGTTGGTCATCTCAGCTGGTGGTAGTGGTGTTTGCTCCAATGGGGTGAGAGGGTTGAAGCCGTATACCACTTCAAATGGTGTCTTCCTGGTTGCTGAGTGCACGGCTCGGTTGTAAGCGGACTCTATGAATGGCAGGCACTCCACCCAAGTCTTTAGGTTCTTCCCTAGTGTTGTCCTGAGAAGGGTTGATAGTGTCCTGTTGACAACTTCAGTTTGGCCATCGGTTTGAGGATGGCAGGTGGTAGAGAAGAGTCCATGAAGCCGTACTATCTCCCTGTCTGATACGATGGTCCTTGGCACTCCATGAAGCCGTACTATCTTCCTGAAGAACAGCTCAGCTGTTTGTGTGGCATCATTGACATTGGCACATGGAATGAAGTGTGCCATCTTGGAGAATCTGTCCACCACTACAAAGATTGCATCTTTGTGGTTGATCTTGGGCAGACCTAGAACAAAGTCCATTGAGATGTCCACCCATGGATGTGTAGGTATGGGCAGTGGGAGATACAACCCGTGAGGTTGCACTCGGGACTTTGCCTTCTTGCAAGTGATGCATCTTGCACAATGAGCTTCTACTGTCCTCTTGATGTGTGGCCAGTAGAAGTGCTCCTTGACCACTGCTAGAGTCTTGTCGACACCAAAGTGGCCCATGAGTCCTCCTCCATGAGCTTCTCGGATGATAAGCTTCCTTAGTGATCCTTGTGGTATGCACAGCCTTCTTTCTCGGAACAAGAATCCTCATGGATGTAGAATTTGCCATGACTCCCTGTGCTACACTCCTTGTAGCTCTCAGCAAGGTCAGGATCATCCTTGTATAGATCCTTGATGTGCTCGAATCCTAGGACCTTTGCCTCCATGGTTGATATCAAGGCAAACCTCCTTGATAGTGCATCGGCTACCACATTGTCTTTGCCCTTCTTGTACTTGATGATGTACGGGAAGGTCTCTATGAACTCCATCCACCTGGCATGTCTCCTCTTGAGATTGGTTTGCCCTCTGAGGTGTTTGAGAGTCTCGTGATCAGTGTGGATCACAAACTCCTTGGACAGCAAGTAATGCTGCCAAGTCTCCAATGCTCGGACAAGGGCATAGAGCTCCTTGTCATAAGTGGGGTAGTTCAGTGAGGCACCACCTAGCTTCTCACTGAAGTATGCCACTGGTCTCCCTCCTTGGGTTAGCACTGCTCCTATGCCTATTCCAGAGGCATCACACTCCACTTCAAACGTCTTGTTGAAGTCGGGAAGGACTAGCACTGGTGCATGTGTAAGGCTGTCCTTCAAGGCCTTGAATGCCTTCTCCTGAGCTTCTCCCCAGCTGAATCCCACGTTCTTCTTCACTACTGCCGTCAGTGGTGAGGCAATACTGCTGAAGTTGGGCACGAATCTCCTATAGAAGCTGGCCAGTCCGTGGAAGCTCCTTACTTGGCTGATGTTGCCTGGTGTTGGCCATTCTTGTATGGCTCGAATCTTCTCTTCATCAACCTGTAGGCCCTGTGAACTTACAACAAAACCTAAAAAGACAAGTTATCAGTACAAAAGGTGCACTTCTTGAGATTGGCATAAAGCTCTTCTTGTCGAAGGGTTTTAAGTACCATCTCAAGATGTGTGAGGTGTTCCAGTAGGCACTTACTATAAACTAGTATGTCATCAAAGTAACCCACTACAAACTTACTGATGTACGCCCTAAGAACTTGGTTCATAAGGCGCATGAAGGTGCTTGGGGCATTAGTCAAGCCAAATGGCATGACTGTCCACTCGTAGAGCCCTTGCTTTGTCTTGAAAGCAGTCTTCCATTCATCACCTTCCTTCATTCTTACCTGGTGGTATCCACTTTGAGGTCTATCTTGAGAAGACCGTGGCTCCACTCAGCTCATCTAGCATGTCATCCAGTCGTGGTATTGGATGCCTATACTTGACTGTGATGTTGTTGATTGCTCGGCAGTCCACGCACATGCGCCAAGTCCCATCCTTCTTGGGCACTAGTAGCACTGGTACGGCACATGGACTGAGGCTCTCTCGAACATATCCTTTCTCCAGGAGCTCCTTGACTTGCTTCTCAAGCTCCTTGGACTCCTCTGGACTCATCCGGTAGGCTGGCCGGTTGGGCAGGGCTGCTCCGGGCACTAGATCAATCTGGTGTTCTATGCCACGTAAAGGAGGCAAGCCTGCTGGTATCTCCTCTGGAAATACATCCTGGAATTTGTTGAGGAGTGTTGCTACTTCATGAGGTAGCTCTACCTGTCCCTGTTCTATACTCAACACTTCCTTGAAAACCATTAGTAACATTAAGTCCTTCGAGGCTAAAGCTCTCCGGACATGACTAGGTTGAATAAGAAAATTAGACTTGATAAGTTTCTTTTCCTTACTCATTTGGAGTTGTAGCTCATGTACCTGGGCAGGTGTAAGAGGAGCCAAGCTGACCTTTCTTTTGTCATGCACAAAAGTGTAGAGATTGGTTCGGCCATCATGCCTGGTCTCTTTGTCAAACTGCCATGGTCTTCCGAGTAGAAGATGGCCAGCTTGCATGGGCACCACGTCGCACATGACTTGGTCTTGGTACTTGCCCACACTGAATGGCACAGTGACTTGCTCATGGATCTTGAGCTCCACTTTGTCATCCAGCCACCTCAGTCTATATGGTCGAGGATGCCTTGTCTTCTCTAGACCTAGCTTATCAACCATATATGCACTAGCAACGTTAGTGCAAGAACCACCATCTATGATGAGGTTACATACCTTGCCCTTGATGGTGCAACGGCTGTGGAAGATGTTCTCCCTTTGGATGGTCTCTAAAGGATCCACCATTGCACTGAGGATAAGTCTAGTGACCAGCACTTCCCCCACATCAGGGTACTCAATGTCACCATACTCTCCTTCTGGTTCATAGTCCTCTTCATCTTGGGACTCATACTCTCCTGCCTCCGTAATCAGCATGACTCGGTTGTTTGGGCACTCTCTTGAGATGTGTCCACGTCCCCTGCACTTGAAACAAGTGATGTCACGTGATCTTTGAGGGTTAGAAGACTTACCAGGCTCTCTCTGGTCACGGGTGGGTTCAGGAAGCTTGCTCTTGAACCTTGACTCGATCTCTATGTTCTTGCCTTTTTCTACGGTCTTGGGAATGTTGCTTGGTGCCCAAGGCGTCTTAGGCTTGCTGCGGATGTCTTGGCTCTTACGTTTGATGTGCTGCTCAGCCTGGACAGATAGGTGGAACAAGTCTTTGAAGTCGTTGTAGATTTGCCTTTCCACCTTGCGGCTGATTCTTTCTTGGAGTCCATCCAGGAATTGTGCCATCAATGCATCTTCATCATCATTGAGATCCAATCTGTTCCTTAGCTTCTCGAACTCTTCATAGTACTCCTCTACTGATCTAGTACCCTGCTTAAGAGTACGAAAACGACATTGCAAGTCTCTATGAAAGTAAGGTGGAACAAACCTTTGTCGCATGAGGTCTTTCATGTCGACCCATGCGTCTATGGGCCTCATTCTCTTCCTCCTTCTGTCAGATACCTCACGATCCCACCAGATGAGGGCATTGTCCGTGAGTTGTGCTACTTCCATTGAGACTCTCCTAGGTCTTGGTTGGTTGTAATGATCAAAGATATGATCCATTCTTCTTTCCCAATCTAGGTAAGCCTCGGGGTCTACTTTTCCTGCAAAACTAGGAGAAGTTAGCTTAACATCAGGATGATTTACCCAGTTGTAGGTGTGTTCATCTCCATCCTCATGATGTCTAGGAGGCATTCTTGGTCTCTGGTGAAGACCATATGGCTCAAAGCCATCATCTTCTGCCTCTGGTTGCCGTGGAGGTCCTCTCGGCCTTTGGTGATAGTTATGAGGTGGTGCGTCCTCATCTCCATCTAGCTGGGGTTCCTCTTGTTCGTGACGGTCTTGCTCAGCTCTCACGTGCCTTATGGTCTGGAATCTCACTGGCCTCTCCATGCGCTCCAACCTCTCGCCTATGGATGCGAGTTGCGTTTGGAGTGTGGTGAACATGGCCATCATGGCTTCGGTTGCTTCTCTATTTTCTTCTCCCATTGTGTGCTACAAAGAAAGAAGACAAGTTAGGATGCTCCTAAATTATTAGGAGGGTTTTCTTTTTATAAGGATTCGAAAATTTGCAAAAAGGGAAAAAATCTGAGAATTGGAAATTCAAAGATATGAAGATTTGAAAAAAGGAAACTTTCTTGACAACTTGTGCTAGCTGTCCAATTCGAATTCTTTTAGTATCTTTTCTATTTTCTTTTTCTTTTCTTTTTAATTAAACTTAAAAATAAAGGAAATATGATTTAAACAAAAAGGAAAACGTGAATGGCAATGCAAAAGTGAATCTAAACCCTAGTGATACACGTAGAAGGCTAGAAGCACTCGGTTTGGAGTTTGATGTTATTTTTTTGATTTTTCTTGAATGCGACTTAAACTAATGCAAGAGCTAAAAAAAAAACAAGCAAAATGATAGAAACAACCTGGTTTAGGAGCTTTAAGCTCTGATACCAAAATGATACAAGCTCTGATTCAAGGATGTATGCGCGTGGGCTGTTTGGAGAAGTTTAGGTGAGAAACTCGACCTTAGACTTCTTGGATAGGGGTTTTTGGGTTGGTATTCGATGGAAAGGTGAAGTCAACCACACGAGAGATGATGAACCTCGTGATAAATCACAAACTTAGAGCTAGGAGGGCTGGTCTCAACTAGATTCTTAGCGCCCAAGATTCTTGAGAGAAAACTTGTTGGGGAAAAAGTTCTATCTTTATTAATATCAAAAAGGTTGTCGAACTACAATTCTGGAAGAAGCCTTATTAATATGCTCGACAGCTTGACCTTCTAGGGTCGACTCAAACAAAGAAAAGGAAAGTTTACAAAAGTGCACAAAGGGAAAACATACAAAAGTGAATAACCGAAAGAGGACCTATTCCTAAAATGTTCTTGACTCAAAAATGTAAAGCATCTAGATCCTACCCTGCAAAACAGAAAGAGGCATATATTCGAATTGAAACTTACCTTAACTTACCTTCCGGCCAAGAAATGGAAGGTGGCCGTCATTGTGGCATGCACGCGCCTTGCTCCTAGTCTTCGACTTGGAGTAGGGTTAAAAATCTTTGGGCCCTGACCTCTCTTGCCACTAAAGCCCAAGTCTCTGATGTCCCTTGTATTGTTGAGAAGCCTTTGGACTCTACTTTGCTCTTCTGGCCCATTGTCCTTAGCTGATCTTCCTCTAGGAGCTTGTCCACCCATAAGCTGAATTTGTGGAAGAGTGCCCTTGATCTGCTTCTTGTCATTGCTCCTGGTGGCACTACTGGTGTGGATACTTCCTCTAGATGCATGTCCTGAAGCTGGTAGCTTATCTGGTCCGAGTTTCCTTGTGTGGAAGTTGAATTGCTCGTGCACTCGGCTGGATCGGCTGTACCGGCTGGACTGTGCGAGGTAGTGGCCGGAATGCCTTCAGGACCGACCAAGTTAATCCCGGAGTTGGTGGCATCACCAAGGGGACCGGCGGTGTCATCCACATCCCCACCAAGTGTGCTGGAAGCTTGGGCCTCTCCGCCGGCAATGCTGGTTGCTCTGGTCCTATTGGTCGAGGGTCCGGCGGTACTGCTTGGACGGGCAGGCGTGCCAGATGGCCCGGCTGTCTCGGGCAAGCTTCCTGGTCGGCCAGTCTGGTCTCCTGGCTGGATGTACGACCTGATGTCCTCATCACGTACGGGAAGGTTTCTATGAATTCCATCCACCTGGCATGTCTCCTCTTCAGATTGGTTTGCCCTCTGAGGTGTTTGAGAGTCTCATGATCAATGTGGATCACAAACTCCTTGGACAGCAAGTAATGCTACCAAGTCTCCAATGCTCAGACAAGGGCATAAAGCTCCTTGTCAAAAGTGGGGTAGTTCAGTGAGGCACCACCTAGCTTCTCACTGAAGTATGCCACTGGTCTCCCTCCTTGGGTTAGTACTGCTCCTATGCCTATTCCAGAGGCATCACACTCCACTTCAAACGTCTTATTGAAGTCGGGCAGGACTACCACTGGTGCATGTGTAAGGCTGTCTTTCAAGGCCTGGAATGCCTTCTCCTGAGCTTCTCCCCAGCTGAATCCCACGTTCTTCTTCACTACTGCCGTCAATGGTGAGGCAATACTGCTGAAGTTGGGCACGAATCTCCTATAGAAGTTGGCCAGTCCGTGGAAGCTCCTTACTTGGCTGATGTTGCCTAGTGTTGGCCATTCTTGTATGGCTCAAATCTTCTCTTGATCAACCTGTAGGCCCTGTGAACTTACAACAAAACCTAAAAAGACAAGTTTATCAGTACAAAAGCTGCACTTCTTGAGATTGGCATAAAGCTCTTCTTGTCGAAGGGTTTTAAGTACCATCTCAAGATGTGTTAGGTGTTCCCGTAGGCACTTACTATAAACCAATATATCATCAAAGTAAACCACTACAAACTTACTGATGTACGCCCTAAGAACTTGGTTCATAAGGCGCATGAAGGTGCTTGGGGCATTAGTCAAGCCGAATGGCATGACTATCCACTCGTATAGCCCTTGCTTTGTCTTGAAAGCAGTCTTCCATTCATCACCTTCCTTCATCCTGACCTGGTGGTATCCACTCTTGAGGTCTATCTTGGAGAAGACCGTGGCTCCACTCAGCTCGTCTAGCATGTCATCCAGCCGTGGTATTGGATGCCGGTACTTGACAGTGATGTTGTTGATTGCTCGGCAGTCCACGCACAGTCGCCAAGTCCCATCCTTCTTGGGCACTAGTAGCACTGGTACGGCACATGGACTGAGGCTCTCTTGAACATAGCCTTTCTCCAGGAGCTCCTTGACTTGCTTCTCAAGCTCCTTGGACTCCTCTGGACTCATCCGGTAGGCTAGCCGGTTGGGCAGGGCTGCTCCCGGCACTAGATCGATCTGGTGTTCTATGCCACGTAAAGGAGGCAAGCCTGCTGGTATCTCCTCTGGAAACACATCCTGGAACTTGTTAAGCAGAGTTGCTACTTCAGGAGGTAGCTATACCTGTTCTTTCTCTATATTCAACACTTCTTTGAAAATCATTAGTAGCATTAGATCCTTCGAGGCTAAAGCTCTCCGGACATGACTTGGTTGCGTGAGAAAATTAGATTTAATGAGCTTCTTTTCGTTACTCATTTTCTGTTGAAGCTCATGTACCTGGGCAGATGTGAGAGGAGCTAGACTGACCTTCTCTTGTCATGCACGAAAGTGTAGAGATTGGTTTGGCCATCATGCCTGGTCTCCTTGTCAAACTGTCATGGCCTTCCTAGTAGAAGATGGCCAGCTTGCATGGGTACCACGTCGCACACGACTTGGTCTTGGTACTTGCCCACACTGAATGGCACAGTGACTTGCTCATGGATCTTGAGCTCCACTTCGTCATCGAGCCATCTCAGTCTATATGGTCGAGGATGCCTTGTCTTCTCTAGACCTAGCTTCTCAACCATGTATGCACTAGCAACGTTAGTGCAAGAACCACCATCTATGATGAGGTTACATACCTTGCCCTTGATGGTGCAACGGCTGTGGAAGTTCTCCCTTTGGATGGTCTCTGAAGGATCCACCATTGCACTGAGGATGCGTCTAGTGACCAGCACTTCCCCCACATCAAGGTACTCAATGTCACCATATTCCTCTTCTGGTTCATAGTCCTCTTCATCTTGGGACTCATATTCTCCAGCCTCCGTAATCAGCATGACCCGGTTGTTCGGGCACTCCCTTGAGATGTGTCCACGACCCCTACACTTGAAACAAGTGATGTCACGTGATCTTTGAGGGTTAGAAGACTTACCAGGCTCTCTCTGGTCACGGGTGGGTTCAGGAAGCTTGCTCTTGAACCTTGACTCGATCTCTATGTTCTTGCCTTTTTCTACGGTCTTGGGAATGTTGCTTGGTGCCCAAGGCGTCTTAGGCTTGCTGCGGATGTCTTGGCTCTTACGTTTGATGTGCTGCTCAGCCTGGACAGATAGGTGGAACAAGTTTTTGAAGTCATTGTAGATTTGCCTCTCCACCTTGCGGCTGATCCTTTCTTGGAGTCCATCCAAGAATTGTGCCATCAATGCTTCTTCATCATCATTGAGCTCCAATCTGTTCCTTATCTTCTCGAACTCTTCATAGTACTCCTCTACTGATCTGGTACCCTGCTTAAGAGTACAAAAACGACGTTGCAAGTCTCTATGAAACTAAGGTGGAACAAACCTTTGTCGCATGACATCCTTCATGTCGACCCATGAGTCTATGGGCCTCATTCTTTTCCTCCTTCTGTCAGATACCTCACGATCCCACCAGATGAGGGCATTGTCCGTGAGTTGTGCTACTGCCATTGAGACTCTCCTAGGCACTGGTTGGTTGTAATGATCAAAGATATGATCCATTCTTCTCTCCCAATCTAGGTAAGCCTCGGGGTCTACTTTTCCTGCAAAACTTGGAGGAGTTAGCTTAACATCGGGATGAGTTACCCGGTTGTAGGTGTGTTCATCTCCATCCTCATGATGTCTAGGAGGCATCCTTGGTCTCTAGTGAAGACCATATGGCTCGAAGCCATCATCTTCTGCCTCTGGTTGCCGTGGAGGTCCTCTCGGCCTATGGTGATAGTTATGAGGTTGTGTGTCCTCATCTCCATCTGGCTGGGGCTCCTCCTGTTCGTGCCGTGTCCTAAGGTGCTCAGGACCCTCAGCACGGTCTTTCTCAGCTCTCACGTGCCTTATGTCCTGGAATCTCACAGGCCTCTCCACGCGCTCCAATCTCTCGCCTATGGATGCGAGTTGCATTTGGAGGGTGGTGAACATGGCCATCATGCTTCGGTTGCTTCTCTATTTTCTTCTGCCATTGTGTGCTACAAAGAAAGAAGACAAGTTATGATACTACTAAATTATTAGGAGGGTTTTCTTTTTATAAGGGATTCGAAAAAAATGCAAAATGGAAAGTTCTAAGGAATGAAAAATTCGAAAATATGGAGATTTGAATAAAAGGAAATTTTCTTGACAACTATTGCTAGCTGTCCAATTCGAAATCTTTTGGTATTTTTCCTATTTTCTTTTCTTTTATTTTTATTTTCTTTTAATTTAACTTAAAAATAATAGAAATATGATTCTAACAAAAAGGAAAGTCGAATATAGCAATGCAAGAATGATTCTAGAACCTAGTGATGCACGTAGGAACTAGATGCACTCGGTATGAACTTAGATGTTATTTTTTTGATTTTCTGGAATGAAACTTAAACTAATGCAAGAACAAGAAACAAGACAAGCTAAAGGATAGAAACAACCTGGTTTAGGAGCTTTAAGCTCTGATACCAAAATGATACTAGCCTCGATTCAAGGCTTATATGCGCGTGGACTGTTTGGAGAAGGTTAGGTGAGAAACTCGACCTTAGACTTCTTGGATAGGGGTTTTTGGGTTGGTATTCGATGGAAAGGTGAAGTGAACCACACGAGGAGTGATGAACCTCGTGATAAATCACAAACTTAGAGCTAGGAGGGCTGGTCTCAACTAGATTCTAAGCGCACAAGATTCTTGAGAGAAAACTTGTTGGAAGAAAAGTTCTACTTTATTAATATCAAAAAGGTTGTCGAACTACAATGCTGGAAGGAGCCTTATTAATATGCTCGACAGCTTGACCTACTAGGGTCGACTCAAATAAGAAAAGGAAAATTTACAAAAATGCACAAAAGGAAAAGATACAAAAGTGTATAATCGAAAAAGGACCTATTCCTAAAATGTTTTTGACTCAATAAATGTAAATATTCTAGATCCTACCCTGCAAAACAGAAAGAGACAAATATTCTTATTGAAAACTTACCTTACTTACCTCATGGCCAAGAAATGGAAGGATGCCGTCCTTGTGGCATGCATGCGCCTTGGTCCTAGTCTTCGACTTGGAGTAGGGTTAGGAATCTTTGGGCCCTGACCTCTCTTGCCACTAAAGCCCAAGTCTCTGATGTTACTTGTGTTGTTGAGAAGCCTTTAGACTCTACTTTGCACTTCTGGCCCATTGTCCTTAGTTGATCTTCCTCTAGGAGCTTGTCGACCCATACGCTGAACTTGTGGAAGAGTGCTCTTGATCTGCTTCTTGTCATTGCTCCTAGTGGCACTACTGGTGTGGAGAATTCCTCTAGATGCATGTCCTGATGCTGGTAGCTTATCTGGTCCGAGTTTCCTTGTCTAGAAGTAGAAATGCTCGTGCACTCGGCTGGATCGGCTGTACCGGCTGGACTGTGCGAGGTACTGGCCGGAATGTCTTCAGGACCGGCGAAGTTGATTCCAAAGTTGGTGGCATCACCAAGGGGACCGGCGGTGTCATCTACGTCGCCACCAAGTGTGCCGGAAGCTTGGATCTCTCCGCCGGCAATGCTGGGCAGTCTGGTCCTATTGGTCAAAGGTCCGGCGGTACCGCTTGGTCCGGCAGACGTGCCAGATGGCCTGGCTGTCTCGGGCAAGCTTCCTGGTCGGCCAGTCTGGTCTCCTGGTCCAGCTAAGATGACCAATCTGAACGGAGAGTCTAAGGCAGAATTCGTCAAGAAGCTACACCACAAGTGATGAGGACATCAGGTCGTACATCCAGCCAGGAGACCAGACTGGCCGACCAGGAAGCTTGCCCGAGACAGCAGGACCATCTGGCGCGCCTGCCGGACCAGACAATACCGCCGGACCTTCGACCTATAGGACCAGACCGGTCAACATCGCCGGCGGAGAGGCCCAAGCTTCCGGCACACTTGGTGGGGACGTGGATGACACCGCCGGTCCCTCTGATGACACCGCCGACTCCGGGATCAACTTGGCCGGTCCTGAAGTCATTCCGGCCAGTACCGCGCACAATCCAGCCGGTACAGCCAATCCAGCAGAGTACACGCGCACTTCCACTTCTACACAAGAGGACTCGGACCAAATGAGCTACCAGCTCCAGGACATGCACTTAGAGAAAGTCTCTACACCAGTGGTACCTCAAGGAGCAATGACAAGAAGCAGATCAAGGGCACTCTTCCACAAATTCAGCTTATGGGTCGACAAGCTCCTAGAAGAAGATCAGCTAAGGACAATGGGCCAGAAGAGCAAAGTAGAGTCCAAAGGCTTCTCAACAACACAAGGAACATCAGAGACTTTGGCTTTAGTGGCAAGAGAGGTCAGGGCCCAAAGATTTGTAACCCTACTCCAAGTCGAAGACTAGGAGCAAGCGCGTGCATGCCACAAGGACGGCCACCTTCCATTTCTTGGCCGTGAGGTAAGTTAAGGTAAGTTTTAATTCGAATATATGCCTCTTTCTGTTTTGCAGGGTAGGATCTAGATGCTTTACATTTTTGAGTCAAGAACATTTTAGGAATAGGTCCTTTTTAGGTTATACACTTTTGTATCTTTTCCTTTTGTGCACTTTTGTAAACTTTCCTTTTCTTTGTTTGAGTCGACCCTAGAAGGTCAAGCTGTCGAGCATATTAATAAGGCTCCTTCCAGCATTGTAGTTCGACAACCTTTTTGATATTAATGAAGTAGAACTTTTTCCAACAAGTTTTCTCTCTAAGAATCTTGTCGCTTAGAACCTAGTTGAGACCAGCCCTCCTAGCTCTAAGTTTGTGATTTATCACGAGGTTCATCACCCTCGTGTGGTTCACTTCACCTTTCCATCGAATACCAACCCAAAAACCCCTATCCAAGAAGTCTAAGGTCGAGTTTCTCACCTACACTTCTCCAAACAGCCCATGCGCATACATCCTTGAATCAAGGCTTGTATCATTTTGGTATCAGAGCTTAAAGCTCCTAAACCAGGTTGTTTCTATCCTTTTGCTTGTCTTGTTTTTAGTTCTTGCATTAGTTTAAGTCGTATTCAAGAAAAATAAAAAAAAAACAACATCAAACTCCAAACCGAGTGCATCTAGCCTCCTACGTGTATCACTAGGGTTTAGATTCACTTTTGCATTGTCATTCACGTTTTCCTTTTTGTTTAATTCATATTTCCATTAATTTTAAGTTAAATTAAAAGAAAAAGAAAAGAAAAGAAAAAGGAAAGAAAAGAGAATAGGAAAATACCCAAGATATTTCGAATTGGACAGCTAGCACAAGTTGTCTAGGAAGTTTCCTTTTTCTTGTAGTCGAATTTCCTTTCCTTAGGATTTTTCCTTTTTGCATTTTTTTCAAACCCCATATAAAAAGAAAACCCTCCTAATAATTTAGGAGCACCCTAATTCGTCTTCTTTCTTTGTAGCACACCATGGGAGAAGAGAATAGAGACGCAGCCAAAGCCATGATGGCCATGTTCACCACACTCCAAACACAACTCGCATCCATAGGCGAGCGGTTGGAGCGCGTAGAAAGACCGGTGAGATTCCAGGCCATAAGGCACGTGAGAGCTGAGCAAGACCGTCCTGAGGGTCCTGAGTACCTTAGGACACGGCACGAACAGGAGGAACCCCAGCCAGATGGAGATGAGGACACACAACCTCATAACTATCACCATAGGCCGAGAGGACCTCCACGGCAACCCGAGGCAGAAGATGATGGCTTTGAGCCATATGGTCTTCACCAGAGACCCAGAATGTCTCCTAGACGTCATGAGGATGGAGATGAACACACCTATAACCGGGTAATTCATCCTGATGTTAAACTAACTCCTCCAAGTTTTGCAGGAAAAGTAGACCCCGAGGCTTACCTAGATTGGGAGAAGCGAATGGATCATATCTTTGATCACTACAACCAACCAGGACCTAGGAGAGTCTCAATGGCAGTAGCACAACTCACGGACAATGCCCTCATCTGGTGGGATCATGAGGTATCTGACAGAAGGAGGAAGAGAATGAGACCCGTAGACTCATGGGTCGACATGAAAGACCTCATCCGACAAAGGTATGTTCCACCTTACTTTCATAGGGATTTGCAACGACGTTTTCGTACTCTTAAGCAGGGTACCAGATCAGTAGAGGAGTACTATGAAGAGTTCGAGAGGTTAAGGAACAGATTGGAGCTCAATGATGATGAAGAAGCATTGATGGCGCAATTCTTGGATGGACTCCAAGAAAGGATCAGCTGCAAGGTGGAAGGCAAATCTACAACGACTTCAAGGACTTGTTCCACCTATCTGTGCAAGCTGAACAGCACATCAAACGTAAGAGCCAAGACATCCGCAGCAAGCCTAAGACACCTTGGGCACCAAGCAACATGCCTAAGACCGTGGACAAAGGCAAAAGCGTAGAGATCGAGTCAAGGTTCAAGAGCAAGCCTCCTGAACCCACCCATGACCAGAGAGAGACTGGTAAGTCTTCTAACCCTCAAAGATCACGTGACATAACTTGTTTCAAGTGCAGGGGACGTGGACACATCTCAAG
>CM032155.1:30753421-30883334 GCA_018901935.1 Pugionium cornutum | reverse complement strand
TGGAAAAACGTTTGGAAAATTAGAGAATACTAATACACATGTGAATTATCAACATTTTCACTCATTTCACTATGACAATTTGACGGTCCACAACAATTGGCATGCAAAATAATCAGCTACAAGTTCAATAATATGGAAAAGAATAAATTATGTTTTGATTAAGCTAGTTGTTTTAAAAGCATTAATACACATATGAGATGGTACGTAGTATTATATTAGTAAAAAGTTTGGGTTCTTAATTATCGTTCTAATGTGTTAAAAACAGTGCACGTAGGAGAATGGAGCACGAAGCCATGAATGAGACACAAAGAAAGGATACATCAAAGGAGTCATCATGGGTATGCCACGATGAAGTTAACTAAGTTCCAAAGAGATGAATGCGACTTCTTTCAATCGAAATTTACCAGAAACAAAACTTGCTAATAAATGTGAGCCATTTGTTTTTTCTTTTCTTAATAACTTTTCTCTCGACAACCTTTTTTACGTGTTTTTACTAAATCCACTTGGCCTAGTGAATCATAAAACAACAAGGAGGGTCTTTGTGTGTGATGAAGAAGCCACGTCGTCAATTCCCTTGCACTTTCAACTATTCGTTGCTCCTTACCGACCTATATCTTTGGGGGGGGAGGGGGGTGGTGGACTTCATTCTTCACCAAAGAGGGAGGGAGGTGGTGGACTTCATTCTCACCAAAATCGGAGTTCGATGCAAAAAAAACCAGTCCAATAATCCAAAAATTTGATAATGAGAATTATTGCACTATTTTTGAAGAACCACAAATGAATTTTTTGAAACGTACGATTTCAACAATTCTCGAAAACGACAACAAATTTCTCGAGAAAAAATATTTAATAACATTTATGAACATTAATAAGTTACAATAATGAAAATATTGAAGATTTGGTGAAATGAGAGTATAAAAAGAGAACGTTGACGCCATAAATGAGAGACATGATTTATTAGCCTAAATTCTTGACATTAAGTAGTTTATTATTTATTTGTATTGCCGAACTGATTAATAAAATCTATTCCATCGTATTTTTCCATCTCTAAATCTCCGATATTAAATTTGCTAAATTTCTAATCGAGAAAGTAGAGTACAACACTATATATATTGTTCTATTTTCACACCATATTCTTGTTTCACATTAGTAATTTATACGTTTCTAGGAATTTTTAAGTATATGTATTGGTCTTTTCTTATGTCGAAATGAAATGAAATAAGCAAAGTCGCAAAGAACAGAAAAAAAAATATGGCAGGAATGATTAAAAATTGTCGCAATCTGCAATATATATGGATGGAGAAAAATCTCATATGTAGGAAAATATGTCCTTATACGGACTATCAAATTGGGTAAGAAATTATCTCAAAATTCATTGGTTTCGTTCATATTTGATGATAAAAAGATTGCTATTAGTGTCAATTTTGGTTAATGTAAACTGTTTGGAGACTTTGTGTCAAAATAATATGTATAGTTAACAGAAAAAAATCTTTACCTTTAGTTTATAAATATGCAGTTGGTGCATTCCAATATAATTTTAATGACTACTATCTTAAAATAATATATTTTAAAGTTTTTATTACAAATCAAATTAAAATTTTAAAAATATCATAAATAATTATGTAAAAATATTTATTTATTCTAAATAAATTAGACATAAATTTAAAAAATTATATTTAGATTCATTTTTCTAATTTAAAATTTAACTTTTTCTATTAAAATATAATTTTAATATATTTTAATCTTAAATTTGTGATAATATAAGAAATTTAAACTAATGATACTATATTGGAACAAATTTTTTTAAAAGTGTTATTTTAGAGAATTGTTTAATTTTAAATTACCATTTTAAATTACAATTTTTAAAAAGAGTTCGGCATTTTAACTCTAAAAAGATACAAGAAAATGAAAGAAAAAAGTTTACTCTACCATTTATTTTTTCAACTCGCTCCAACCAATAATTTTCGTTTCCTTTCAATTTAAATATCCAATAAAGATATATAAATGAATTAAAATTCAGAAAATAACTGGACCATTCATTCTCACCTTCACCTACTCTATAAATACAGAGACAATAATCCTGAGTTATACCATAAAACCAACTTCATCTCTCATTTCTCCAATTCTTTAGTTTCTTCAATTCTCTCAAACTATTTCACTCTTCATCTTTGGCTTTCATAAAAAAAATGGCAACGATGCAATCAGTGTTCGCAGCTCCTTCGAGTGGATTGAAATCTCGCAGCATCAGAAACACAAACCAACTCTTCTTCTTCAAGACGAATGCTTCGTTGGGACTCATCAGATGCATGGCTCAGGTATATATACAAAACACATCCCATCTCTTAAAATACTTTTTCGACTTTAATTCCTCAACGTTCGTTGCGTTTACTCTTTCCTTAAGGATGATCATATCAAGAAAAACCCTTCTTCCCCGTTGATCTCAGCCGCTCAACCGCAACCTCCGTCGTCTTCTCCTCCAGTTAGCAAGCCCAAGGTATGATTTAGTGATTAAATGTCATTTTCATATCTTTCGAGTTTGGTTATATAATTATGAGTTGAATAATTGATTCAGGTGAGTACGAAGTTTGGTGATATATTAGCGTTTAGCGGTCCAGCACCAGAGAGAATAAACGGGAGATTAGCAATGGTTGGATTCGTTGCAGCGATAGCGGTTGAGCTGTCGAAAGGAGAGAACGTGTTTGCTCAAATCTCCGACGGTGGCGTCGGGTGGTTTATGGGAACGACGGCATTGCTGACGATGGCATCGATGGTTCCATTGTTCAAGGGAATAAGAGCGGAGTCAAAGTCCAATGGATTCATGACGTCAGATGCCGAACTTTGGAACGGTCGATTCGCGATGCTCGGCCTCGTCGCGTTGGCCTTCACTGAGTACGTCACCGGTGGGACCCTCGTGTAAAACTTTGTTTCTCAGTTATATGTTTACAGTCAATTTATTAAATCCTACAAAACGTAAGTAACTAAGAATCGATCTCTAATGTTTTATATTAGTTCTATCTTTGTGCCACGATCCCGAGATTTGCTTTGATTATAACAAAAATTATCATAAGATATTTTCAAGCTAAAAAAACTTGTTAGGGGAAAATTTGCAGATAAAAAAATGATACTAATAATGAGTCGCACTGAGCCCATCATTTTATATGTGACACCTACCTCTTCTGTAACCAAGACGACATATCATTCACGTTGCCTTGATTAACTCATAGAGAATCACTTTTAAGTCCAAACACATCTTATTACAAAATGTAATCAAAGTCTTACATAAAATCAACTGAAACCAACTTAGCATAAAACAAGATGCCTTTGAACACGACTTAAAAGACCGAATAAAACATGAATGGAAAGTTTTGTCCCGTAAATCCAGCATCGCACCAAGATGTCTAATCATTGTTAGAACGTAAAAAAACCGGATATAAAAATCACAATAAAAAATGATTTGTAAATCAAAACGATTGAAAAAACGAATTAAGAAAATACAAATTCGTGTAGTCGAGATTTGATCTCTTTCCTTAATTCAATAAATCTCCCGCACAGTGGTGGTTTGATGAGATTTTGAATCCCATGATACAACCACGATAAGATTATAATCGCAATACCCGATTATAAAATTTACGAACAATAATCTACGCTATACTCTCGAGAAAACTTACAGTGCAAAAAAAAGAGGAGGGAGATCGCTGGAACGAATTTTCGGGAGAGAATGTGAAAGGTGTGGCGGCCAAGATTAGGTTAATGAAGTTTAAGGCTTGCTTTTAGTTAAGAGATCGATTTTCCTAACCCTAAAACGTGGGAGAAAACAGAACCGACGAAAAATCATGGACGGTTAGAGGAAAAAATCGTGGGTATGGTTTAGGAATTTTGACTCGGTTTTGGGCCAAAACCATAATCAAAATTTGGCCCAAAAGAACCTTATTGGGCCTACGGCCCTTTGCCAAGACCCAAAATCTAAAACCCAAGACCTAAGACCCAAGACCCAAGCCCGAGTCCGAGTCCGAGCCTGAGTCCGAGTCCGAGTCCGAGCCTGAGTCCGGCCCAGCCCGGCGGTGCGCGTGTGGCTTGGTATCTTTTCTCTCAAACTCTTTTAATATACTATATGAGCTCTTCCATTTATATACTAAAAAAAATTTCCTCAAGTTTCCAATGTGGGACTTTTGTCCCTCCACATTAAATTTGCCAACAAAAAAGTTTGGCTTATATGAGCCTAATGACCCCTCATTCACATTCTAACAAATTTTTGCAATTAATATTTAGGTCATATACCCAAATTGAACATACAAATATTGTTCAAAAAATTATTCCAACAATCCCCCACATGAATAGAAATGACTCTATACAATGCAGACTCGATAGACTCGATGGATTCTACTATCTAGACGTATTCTATAGACTAGACAGAAGAACTTTTGAGAGTATAAACGAAAATTCACTGTATCTGAGTTGGTAGCATGTTTCAGCTTTGAACCTCTCATTGTTAATATATGTCGGGTTTACTCGACCAAGAGGTGAACATGATGTTTTGAACTACCCGAGCTTTGATGTAAATCGAGAGACAACAGGTATAACACAGTTTCATTTCTCGTAGAACTATGTTCTCTATTGTGTCCATTGTGGCCGTGGACTTGCCTAGTTAATCATGAGTGAACTTGGAGAATATAGTCTTTCTTTCATTCTCCTAGAAACGGCCCCATTTCACACTCATAAGATGATTCGCCATTAACTTTGTTTTAAGGAGCATCCTGTAATACTCCAATTATATGTCAAAGCTATGGTCTCAAATCATTAAAAGCAATGTTTATCCTATACACATACATGTAACAACACTGTTTATCATCCTAGGAACTGGGTATAGACGTAAGTCTCACAGTTTTTTCAGATTCCGTTTGATTTAGTTGTCCCTTTGAGCCTACATCTTGGGATCTCTAGTCATGTAGGTGGGGTTTCCATCAAACTTCATCTTTAATCATACGCTTTAGACCCATTCCTCTTGATGATTGTACGACTTGATCTCGAGCTAAACCTTTAGTAAACGGATCCTCTAGGTTATCAGCCGATTTGATGTAATCTACCATGATTACACCATTTGAGATCAAGTGCCTAATGGTTTTATGTCGTCTTCGTATATGACGCGATTTATCATTATACAGATTGTTCAATGCCCGAGCAATAGCCGATTGACTATCACAATGTATACGTATTGTTGGCAATGGTTTTTCCCACATCGGGATATCATCCAAAAAATTCCGAAGCCATTCTTCTTCTTCTACAGCTTTTTCTAAAGCTATGAACTCAGATTCCATGGTCGATCTGGCCAACAGAGTTTGTTTGGAAGATTTCCAGGACATTGTTGCACCACCAAGTGTAAAGATATATCCACTCATGGATTTCGAGTTTTTGGAGTCAAATATCTAGTTTGCATCACTATATCCTTCTAAAACTCTGGGTTCTCTACCATAGTGCAACCTATAATCTTTCGTATAACGTAAGCAGTTTAATACTCTAGTTATAGCTTTCCAATGATTACGTCCTAGATTACTGGTGTAGCGACTTAGTTTATTTACTGAGTGCGGTAGATCGGGTCTAGTACAGTTTGTTAAGTACATTAAGCTTCTGATCACTCGTGCATACTCTAGCTGTGACACTTCTTCACCCGAGTTTTTGGTCAAGTGAAGTTGAGGGTCACAGGAGTTTTTGCACTTCCATTTGAGTAGTTCTTAAATCGCTCAAAAATCTTTTCAGCATAATGAGTTTGGGATATGATGATTCCTTCAGAATGTCTAGTTATTTTGATTTCTATAATGACATCCGCTAATCTCATATCTTTCATGTCAAACTTTCCACTAACCAGACTTTTAGTTTGATTGATCATGTCTTTATTGCTACCAATGATAAACATATCTTACACGTATAAACATAACAAAATATATCCATTTGGCGTATTTTTGATGTAAATACACTTATCGCATTCATTTATGCTAAAACCATTTGACATCATTATATTGTCAAATTTTTCATGCCATTGTTTAGGAGCTTGTTTAAGTCCGTACAATGACTTTACAAGTGTACACACTTTGTGTTCTTGACCAGGGACAGCAAACCCTTCAAGTTGTTTCATATAAATCTCTTCTTCTAAATCACCATTTAGAAAAGTAGTTTTACATCCATTTGATGTATTTTCAAGTCTCTCAATGTTGCGATGCTTATCAGCATTCTTATTGAAGTTATTCTCGTTACTCGAGAATAGGTGTCAAAGAAATCTAAACCTTCTTTTTGTCAGAATCTTTACACCACAAGTCTAGCCTTGTACTTCTCTATTAAGCCATCGGTTTTCAATTTTGTTTTGAAAAATTCATTTACACCCTAATGCCTTAAAGCCTTGTGGTAGATCGGTTATCTCCCATGTATGGTTTTGCATAATGGAGTCTATCTCACTATTCACAGCTTCCTTCCAAAAAGGTGCATCAGGTGTATACATGGCTTCGGTGAATGTTCTCGGTTCATTCTCGAAAAGAAAAACCATTAAGAAATCATCACCAAAAGATTTTTCCTTACGAGTTCTTTTGCTTCGTCTAGGTTCATCTTCAACATTTTCTACTTTAGTTACTGAAGTACCAGATGTGCTTGCCTCATTTGTGGAGGTTATTGCATCACTCTCTTCACGTGCTTGTTTTGGATGTTTATCTTTATACGGAAACACGTTTTCAGAAAATGTTGCATTTCTTGATTCCATAATCGTATTGACATGGATATTTGGTATATCTGATTTATGTACCAGAAATCGATAAGCACTACTATTGTGTGCGTATCCTATGAATATGCAATCCACACTTTTAGGTCCAATTGTGACTTTTTTAGGAGGAGGTACTGCTAATTTTGCTAGGCACCCCCACACTTTTAGGTATTTGTACGAAGGTACAATGCCTTTCAACAACTCAAACGGCGTTTTGCCGGTTGTTTTGTGTGATATTTTGTTGAGGATATAATTTGTGGTGAGCAGTGCTTCCCCCCACAGATTCTAAGGTAACCTAAATTCCTGCAACATTGCATTCATCATTTCTTTCAGAGTTCGGTTTTTTTGTTCCGCAACTCTGTTAAATTCTGGTGAATAGGGAGCTGTTGTTTAATGGATAATGCCTTAAATGCATTAAACGCTCCATCATATTCGCCTCCTCTATCATTTCTAACTATTTTAATAGTTTTCTTAAGTTGATTTTCAACTTCGAGCTTGTACTCTTTAAATTTTTGTAGGACTTCATCCTTACTACGTAACAAATATACGTAACAATATTTTGTACAATCATCTATGAATGTCACAAAATACTTTTTACCCCCTCTAGTTTGTATGCTTTTCAAATCGCATAAATTAGTATGTATTAATGCTAGAGGTTCAGTAGTTCGTTCAACATGAAGTGATGGAATTTTTGTGAGTTTTGCTTCGACGCATATCTCACACTTGTCTTTACTTATTTTGCATTTTGGAATTAGGTTCAAATTAATCAATCGTTGCATCGATTTATAATTTACATGTCCTAACCGTTCATGCCATAAATTAAAAGACTCAACCAAATAAGTAACTGGTTTCTTATTCATTGCAACATTAGAACAAGTATGAACATCATTGTTTTTGAGAACTATCATTACACACATTTTGATCAGTCCTCCCTTGACATACCCCTTTCCCAAATACACCTCATTCTTCCTAAGAACCAACTTGTCGGACTCAAAGTTGATGGCGAACCCATGCTTGCTCATCAGTGTCCCGGATATCAGGTTCTTCCTCATGTCTGACACGTACTTCACATTGGTGAGAGTGATCTCGTGTCCAGATGTCAGCTTCAGCACCACTTTGCCATGACCTTCAATCTTAGAAAACGTCATGTTTCCCATCATCAACTGCTCTTCAGACTTGTTCTTCTGCTAAGAATTGAACATATCCCAATCGATGCAGATGTAAATGGTTGCTCTAGTATCATAGAACCACTCCCTAGGGTTTTCCTCAACCATGTTTGCCTCAGTGACCACCGCACATAGGTCAGCTTCAATGAGACTGGCTTGAGCCTTTCCCTTCGCCTTACTGCGACACTCCGAGGACTTATGCCCTTTCTTACCACAATGATGACAACTCCCAGAGAATTTCTTTGGGTTGCCTTGCTTTTTAAATCTTGTGGAGGCTTGAGGTGCGACCTTGTTAAACGCATGTTTATTAGGTCCATTGTTGTTTGCCACAACTTTGCCTTTGCCCTTTCTTCCGTATTCGGCTACATTCGCATTATGATCGAGATGATAATCTGATCTGCAATGTGTAGACTCAATTTGTAGCATGTAAATTAAGTTTGACAACGTCAAAGCCTTTTGCTTATGGTCGAGATAATTTTTGAAATCGACCCAACCGGGAGGTAGCTTCTCAATAAAGCAATTCACTCTGAATGTCTCACACAGCTTCATTCCCTAATCGATTAACTCTTGGGATATCATTTGCAATTCATGAACTTGCTCCATTTTGAATTCAAAAAACTTCTTAACTGTATATTTTCCAAAGCATACATTAAAAGACTTATACTTCTTTTCCAAGACATCCCAGAGATCCTTGGAATTTTTGACCTCACTGTACACATTGAACATTTGGTCCACTAGGCGGCTTTGAATGTAGCCTCGACACAAGTAATCTCCATGGTTCCACGACTCAACGCTGGCAAGAGCTCATAGATTAATATTCCCTGGAGGTAAGACAGACTTAACCTCGGGTGAGATACTTCTCCAATTTTAGAGTGGTCAGAAAGAAATGCATCTTTTGCTGCCACGTCTTGAAATTGGACCCATCGAATTTGTCCGGCGTAAGTAATGCACTTATAGCGCTAGGCATAGACGGGACATCAGATGTGGATGAACCAAGTGGTAGACCACTCACAATCTGGAGTGTCACCTCACTTGTGTTAATCCCATCATTGGCACATCGGGATGTGGTATCAACAGCCACGTAAGCAATTTCGTTACCCATTTTTGGATGAATAGTTCAAATATAAAAGAAACAGAATCAATATGGATAACAAACAAATGAGACAGCAATATAATCGATTTAAAAAATCGTTAAAATTGCGTTCTACAGAAATTTGCTATAAAAAGCGTTCCGAGAATTCGCTCAAATTTCTGTGGATATCACAAAATATTATATATATATATATATATATATTTTATATTCCAAGAAATTCCAAAAAATATTTTGACAACTTTATGAATCATAAATATATATTTATTTACCTTTTAGTTTTTTAAATTATATATTCGTAGAAACCGTAATAGGCATTTCTAGAATAATATTTTTCATGTTTCGCAAAACTTGCCGTTAGACCTTCGCGGAAACTGTTTAATAAAACAATTATATCATTTAATTTTTGAAACTTTCCGTTGAATCGTTATATAACGTTCGCATAACTGTATCAGACCGATCACAAAAAAACGGATTGAAAACGTTTTTGAAATCTATTCCGATCAATTGAAATAATTTGAAAACGTTTGAAAAAACGTTACAAATCGATCAGAATCTTTTGAAACCGTTTTTAGATCGAAAAATTGTTTAAAAACATTTTTGAAAATCGATCGCAATTCTCAATCCGATTCAAGCGATAAGCAGGAAGCGAATTTATTGAATTAAGATTGTTAGAACACGAAAAAATCGGATATGAAAATCACGATAGAAAAACGATTTGCAGATCAAAACGATTGAAAAAAACGAATTAAGAAAAGACAAATTCGTGGAGCCGAGATTTGATCTCTTTTCTTTATTCAATAAATCTTCCGCAGTGTGGCGGTTTGATGAGATTTTGAATCTCATGATACAACCACGATAAGACTATAATCGTAACACCCGATTATAGAATCTACGAACAATAATCTACGATATACTCTCGAAAAAACTTACAGTGCGAGCAGAAGAGGAGGGAGATCGCTGGAACAAATTTTTGGGAGAGAATGTGAAAGGTGTGGTGGCCAATATTAGGTTAATGAGGTTTAAAGCTTGCTTTTATAGCCTTAAAGGAGCGGTTTTCGCAACCCTAAGACGTGGGAGGAAACTGAACCAACGAAAAATCATGGATGGTTAGAGGAGAAAATTGTGGGTATGGTTTAGGAATTTTGACTCGGTTTTGGACCAAAACCGTAATCAAAATTTAGCCTAAAAAGAACCTTAAATTGGATCTTTGCCAAGACCCGAGACCCGGGACCCGGAACCCAGGACCCAGGACACGAGATACGAGACACGAGACCCGAGCCTGAGCCTGGTGGCGGTGGCGCACGCGTGGCTTGGTCTCTTTTCTCTCCAATTCTTTTAAGATATTACATGAACTCTCCCATTTATATAATAGAAAATTTTTTCTCAAGTTTTTAATTTGGGACTTTTGTCACTTCTCATTAAATTTGCCAACAAATTTATGGGTTATTATGAGTTCAGTGACCCATTTCTCATTAACACTGTAACAAATTTTTGCAATCAATATTTGGACCATATATCCAAATTGAACATAGCAAATATTGTTCAAAAAATTGTTCCAACATTCATGGGCATTCACGAACTCGCTTGAAAAATAAAGTGGTAAATAATTTGGATTATCTAGTGAATGCAAGTCTAAGACTCACTAAATTCACTATTAATGTCTACATACAGCCAAACAATAGTTTAACCTTAAAACATGCATCAAACATCACGTCCTATGGACACCGAAATTGGTCGTAAATATGAATTCTGGCGAACATGTCTAAGAAAATAACCATAGCTTTTACAACATGACTCGGCATGAATAATCAGATATGTTTTGTTACTTCATTGCTTCATTATTCCATAACATCATATTTACTTTTAATTCTTTTGAGGTGGCTATAATAATCTTTTCTTCAAAGTTGCTGATCAGCTGCGCCTCAGGTGACACTCCGGTAGAGGTTCGCTAATCGCTGCAAAAGCTCTTTTTGCCTCTATCTCTCACATTCGATTCCTTTTTTTGTATAGAGATGTAGACTTTAGGTTTAAGGTTTCTTAAATGAATTATATGGTATAAATTTGAAAATTTCAGATGGGCCTTGTAGACATCAGAGAGCTTGAGTCTCCACATTGAAACAGTTGAACTTATATATGATGATCAACTTGTATGAATCGTTTCTTGGAGAGATCCAAGTGTTTATTTATGGGCTTTTCCTAGTTCGCATATCTTTTTGTAAAATCAATAGCTGCTTCAGAATTTAAGAAACATCGTATTTATTGGAATTCGATTTTGTGGAAGTGGTTCTCGATCACTTTCCGGTAAGTTTTCTAACGAAGACATTAAAATCGAAGTTCGTTTGAATAAGAAATGAGTGTATCAGTAGATTGCTTGATAATCATAAAATGAACAAATATAATTTCTCCTACATTAAAAGTTAGAAATGAAATCTCTTTTATATATCAAGCGGAGAATCAATAACAAAATTCAAAAATTTAGATACACTTTAATGTATTAGTAGAAGAAGATAACCGAACTTGAATTTCGAGTTTTTATAATTTAGCAAATAAACCAATAGTTGGTACAATTATTATTATGGTTTGGTTTAAATCTCATTTGTTATTTGGTGACTAAATTCATAGTAAATTTCTCATTTATTGGGTTAAATTACAATTTACAACCAAATTAATTTGGTTTATTGTTTCGTAACATAGTGAAGAATCAATTATCATTAAAAAAATATATTAATCTCTTTATAAGCTCATATGGTGAGCATTAAGAAAAAAGATGAAGATGAAAAAAAAGAAAAACGAACCTCTCACATGTTGAGTATCAGAGTATAACATAGAAAAACGTTCGTTAGATTCTATTCTTGGGTTGTGCAAAATAGAATAGTTGCAGTTGTATCCTGTAATTCGGAACATCATGCAACCGTCATAATACAAAACATTTTTAGAATTAAGGAAAGAACGTCTCATCTGTGCAAATCCGTCTTTTCCAAATTTTTATATTGATATTTATATTTTATTATATGTAATTTTATTCACAATTATTTAGTTGCACAAATTATAAAAATCGCGTTCTTATATTGTTTTCGTACTTGTGCTAATTTATAACTTTAAATTCCTCGGCATGGGTAGAAGATGAAACTTGTATTTGCTCTTAAGAATGATAATATGGATTTTTAAACTCACCCGATCTAATCTAAATTAATCTGATTCTAAAGTAGCCATAACCGTCTTTTACCCCACCAAAATTTAAGAAACATGATTAAATTTTTTGTAACCCATTTTAAACTCATTAATTTTTCATCTTTTTATATATGTTTATTATATAATATAATTTTACATTTGAATTATATATAAATCTTATATAACTTAAATTATTAACTTTTTAAATTACGAAAACTAAAATTTTATTTTGCTATTTTGGCAAGAATACGTTTACAAACGTTTTTTGCAATTTTGAAAATAATAAATTATTTTGCATGTTTTTATAGAAAAACGCTATTTTATAGTTTTGACAAAAATGGTATTTTGCCGTTTTGACAAAAACAATATTTTGTAGTTTTAATAGAAAAAATCTATTTTTCGTGAAAACACTATTTTTCATTTTTAGTGAGAAAATATCATTTTTGAATTTGACAAAAAAATATTATTTTATGTTTTTAACCGAAAAATATTATTTATATTTTTGACATAAAACCACTATTTCTTGTATTGATGAAAAATATTATTTTTGGTTTTAATAAAAAATATTATTTTTGATTTTAATAAAAAAATATTATTTTTGGTTTTAATAAAAAATATTATTTTCAGTTTTAATAAAAAAATATTATTTTCGGTTTTAATAAAAAATATTATTTTCGGTTTTAATAAAAAATATTATTTTCGGTTTTAATGAAAAATATTATTTTCGGTTTTAATAAAATATATTATTTTCAGTTTTAATGAAAAATATTATTTTACGGTTTCGATGAAAAACAGTATTATAGAAAACACCATTTTACGGCTTTTAGTATACAAAGTGGTGAGAGTGTGTACTTTGAGTCTACAACACAACCATACCAAAGCCTTTCCACAAGCATATCATTATTGCAGCCTTGATTTTAGAAAGCAAATGAGAGAGACAGAGAGAGAGCTCTTTAAGCAGAGGTGTTGATGGGTTTTCTCATGAAGTTATCAATATATTCCTTCCTGTAAAAAAACCCAAATTTCCTGCTTGATTGCATCGTATTGTTTGCATAAAAGAACAATCACAACTCACAAGGTCTGCTTTTGATGAAGACAAAAAGGGGAAAACAGAACATTGTACCTTGCAGGAAGATGGTCATGTGGGCGATTGTATGGTGTCCACACCGGTTCCCCCACGAAAAGCCGCATTGCCTGTTTAATCAGAAATTTCAACATTCTATCTAAGTAACTACAAAGTATATGAAAAATGACTAGAAGAAAGCTAGAACCTTGATATAGTTTTCTGAATCCACGGTGAAGCGATGATATATTCCAGCAGGCAAGACTATCATGCCTCCCTTCTTAACCCATACTCTAATCCAATCTTCATTACGATCCCTTACATCAAAATAACCTTTTTCCAAAGAAAAAAAACAATCAAGAGAAGTATATTGAAAGTTTTCAAGTCAAGCAGAAAATGTAAAAGTAATTACCACTTCCTGCAACGCAATAACGGATCTCTTCATCAGTGTGCAAATGTTCTTCGTAAAAGCTCTTCACTTTCTCTTCATAATTTGGAAGCTTCTCCGGGCATACCTCACAAAAATCCTGAATTCAAACATTTTTTCTATCTTCCAACTGGAAAACAACTTTCAATTCAAGAACTGAGGAAAAATCCCAAGAGAGTGTAAAGTGAAAACACGGTAAGAACCAAAGCTGTAAAACTACTTGGTACTTGTTCTATTCACAAACTCCACTCTCAACCAAACCCTAGAACAATCTAACCCCTTAAACAATCCCCCAAGACATACTTATCAACTCCAGCTTCCACTAAATGCTCTCTAAGAAACTCACAAAAGCTATAATCTGTGAAATGCATTCTTAGGTTAGATATATTAGACCTATAGATTTTAAGCAGCTGAACTTGTTCTAGTAAGCCGAGTGTGTATCTTCCCTTATCAAAATTCAATAATTTAACATTCAAATATAAGGGATAACAAAACAAAATCATCAAATAAAGGGTCACAACACAAACCATATAGGAGTAACCACGAGATTCGCGGATCTTTTTCAATTCCTCATCCGTTTCATAGTTATCAGCATCAAGTCTCCAGCTAAGTACTCCCAGCTCTGCACAGAAACATTACATAAGAAAAATAAAACAAAAGACAATCTCAGGGAGCAGAAAGAGCAACACTGAAAGAGACACATATGACACAAACCTGCAAGTTTTTCCAAAGATATGAACTCCTTAGGATCTTTGTGGTGAGGAAGTCTCTGATCATCTTGGCTATCATCCATGTACCAAGCCTGGATCACTTCTTCTCTTTCATCCTAAGCAAAAACAAACACACACGCACAACATATAATCATCAAGTTTGATGCTAAGGAAAAACATATAGTAAGGGGATAGATTCCATATTCAGTCATTACAAAGCGGATATTAAATCTGATTTTAACTATAAATCTTATAGGAACCGATCGATTGCAAACTCTGAGATGAGGGAGAGTAGAAAAAAAATGAAAAAGAGTTAAAACGTTTTGGAAGATGATCGAAACGAATCAATCAAAACATAATTCGCCAAGTAACAAACGGATAATAAGCGGCGTTTCATGCTTCCATCGCGAAACCAAAATAAGAAAAGAAAGGGGAGAAGGAGATCAAGATACCTTCACCGCTTCAACCATGGTTGGTCTCGTCGTCTTCCTCGTTATGCCTTAATTCCTTATTTGTCTTCAAAACCACGCGATTAATGCTTTCTTCTTCTTTCTTTTTTGCGACAGAAAAAAAAACAAGGTTACGTTTCTTTTGTAAAGGACTAAACTACCCCTCATCCATCGATCAACCCCTCAGAGAATCAGAGATGAGTTTCTGACCATCATTATTAAATTTGTCAATGTAGTAAATGTAAACAAGAAATAGGAGACAAATTAGTGAATGAAAACTAATAGAAGTCTAATTAAAATTATAAATATTTTCTTATATTATTTGATCTGAATTATATATTGCTTGCGATCTTTACTATTTTGTAAATTGCGAGTCAACCATTTGCCATGGAGTGCAATTATCTAGATTTGAATTCTTGTGCGTTATAGATCGAAATTACGAAAAAACCTCGCTTTGTATGTTTTGAAGTGGAAACTCAATTTAGTTAACAATAAGGACTCTCTTTCTCTCATTAAAAGACATCATTTACATAAATACAATCCGGAAAATGCCCGCCTCATTCTCTCTCGTCTCTACATGAAACGAAAGTAGACTTTTTTCTTCCGTCACTAACCTAACTCAAAACTACATACCAAAAAGATGGAAACAAAAACAAAACACAAAAGCACTTATCACAACACACTCCCTCTCTGCAGCTCAACTTTAAGCCATCTTTGAGGAACATTACTTGTCAATTTTGTTTAAAGAACATCCACTGTTCTTCATGTACTGAGTTTTAAGTGCCTTTTGACCCGTAAATATCATCTCCAGTTTCTTTTCTTTTTTTGCCAATCGTGTTAAATATCTAAAAACCAAAGCCAATAAGAGTTTTAAGGGGAAAAGTCACTGGAAGCCATTTGTTTAATGATTACTGTGTACCTTCATTGTTTAAATCTATTGAGAAGTTGGGACTTTTTCTCTGATTTTCAGGTGACCCGCAGTCCATGTGGGGCTCTCCTGTGCCGGTAACATTTTGTGAATATGCTGTGTTCATCCGTGGCTGATGTTTTAGAAACATCTCTAAGCTGGAGGATGCAACTGCTGGAGCCTTTTTGGTCTTAGAGAATCTTCTGCTCATAAAGAAAAGGATATTGTACTCTCAGCGATATGAAATAAGCGTAAGCTTTTACACCGCATAATTGTTTATTTATAGCACCTGTCCTTCCGCTTTTCAAGATATCTTTGCAACGACACTTTTCTGTTCACCAGACCCTCCACATCTTCAGATAGAAAGACCAACAAAACACAATAACAATGGTTAAAATTAACAGAATTTACAGAACAAGCAAGTCAATTTTATCTGCCTTAAAGCACAATTAGCATAGCATCTACAGGTGAAAGCATCATCAGAATGACAGGTTTCTATATCTTTAAGGTAATATCAGCACAGTTTGTACCAGAATCATTAGAAGCATTTGCCTTTTCAAAGCCATATCTGGGAAGCTCCACCATCTTCTCTGCACAATCAAATCACAAACAATTTCAAATGCGTTTAAGCAAGATGGGCAACTGGAATTTACTATCACAAAAACGGGCAAGAGGCACATGTAGACGCTGTTAGTAGAGGTGCAGCAGTCAGACAAGAAAAGCGGTGTTTTGCCAAAAATAAAGTGATATGAAAGATTTACTCTATCTGACAGAAAAGCTTAAGATGCAACTTCAGTCCCTTTTTTCCAGTTATATCACACGCTTGCAAAATCATTTAAAGTCTATCTATCAGCTGAAAAGCAGATCAGAAACTTTGCAAAAGCTTACCTTTACTAAAAGGATTCGAAATCATTCTACTAGAATCAAAGATACCATTTTCAGGCAAATCAACTGGACTGGCCGCAAAGTGCATGATTGACAGCGCCTGCAAACAATTATACAAAATGACTGATCAAACCTATGACATCAAAATTTCTATATAGTTTCAGGCTGGACAGAATAATGTTAATGTTATTCATTTACCTTTTCAGATGGTATTTCATCATATACATTCACTTTTCCACTATAGAATATTGTCATTTGCCCAACTAGTGCACCTGTTTCAGCTGGGCTTCTGATGCAACATTACACACAAGTGTGTTTAAAACAATTTTTTTTGAACAGCACTGGAGTAGTAATTCATTTATATAACAACAAGCACATAATCGCAACACTGTGGATTAAAACTCTTGTTAGGTGAAGAAATCATTGCGGAATTCACAAATCAGGCACCAAAAACATTGACCAATGGTGTAAGTAACTGATATTTTTCGTTAACTAGCAGTGTTCACATAAAGTCATACCAATCTTTATTGATAATCACTTGACGAAACAAAAACAGAGAGGCTAGGACAGAACCAAGAATCTGGAAACGCCTACACATAGAGAGCCTCTAAGATATGTGGAAAGGATGTGATTTTGACCTAAGTCTGACCAATTTACCATAAATTTTCTATTTCTAAGGATGTGACATCGAACAAAATATCTCCTAAGATCAAACTTCCAGACGCATAGAAGCAAAAAAAGGTATTACCATTAATTAAAGAGACGAAAATGTAAAACCTAAACCTGGGGGAAACTGTCTTGCAGCTATCTTTATCCGCAACAAACTGACCAGAACCGCCGGAAAACTCAGCTGATCTAGGAGAATCTCTTCTATGGCATGAGCCGTCATCTTCCTCAAAAGGAATCCGGCCATAAGATCCGAGCTCGTTGGTTGCCTCCATCGACGTTTTTGTAACCTGTGTGCGTAAGTAGACAGAGCAACAATTTGCATAAATCAGCACCGACGAAGAAACGATTCTCTACTACTTTGAAATTGTCTGTAACGAATGGATGGGAAATAGAAGCAAAAACAGAAAGAAAGAAAAAATAGCTCACGCGAGGCGGATTTAGAGGCTGAGAAACGAGGATCTTGCGGAGGATACCGGCGGAATCATCACCGGGCTCAAAGAGAGCTTTGAGGGAAAGAACTTGCTGGATCGCCTGAGATTTATTCCAAGAAGGCCTGCGCATTCCTGTTTCGACACGTGTCAGCCGCCATTCTCGGTAAATAAAGTAGGCGAAAGCTCGTCGAGAGAGAGAAAGAGGGTAGAGAAAGAATTCAAAAATTGACTGCGATGATGTTCCTCGGGAAAATCCACGAGGAAGAGATCCTTTCCTCGCTGATTAGGGGAAAAGAAATGGAGAAGGTAGAAGAAAAACCTTTCTCTTTGAGGAAATTCCGGCAATCCTCTCGCGTGAGCTGAGAAATGTCTTCTTCTGTAAGTAGCTTCAACGGCTTCTCAAGAATAGACTTCGCTGGAGATACTCCTACATCCATCTCCTTCTCAGATTACGGTCAAACGGCCTCACCGGAGCACCGGCGGGAGAGTAGTGGCGTTTTGGCAATAATTGGAGGGTTTTGAGGGCAAAAGCAGAAAGAGCGAGAGAGAATGATGTAAGGAAAAAAAAGAGAGAGTGAAGAGTCAAAAAAATATAGTCTCTATGGGCTTTTTAATTTGGAGGAATGGTTTTAGAAGCAGGAAAGCTCCCTAGACTGCCACGTAAGCTGCATTGTCTTTGTATAATCATATTTTTTATTTTTAAGTTTTTCGTTGAATATATAAAAAATTTAAGTTATTTTTGTAAAGAATATCTTATTTTGTACTAATCAAAACTTAAAAAAAAAATTCAAATTGTATTTTTTTTTCTAATTCATCGTTGTGTAAGTGTCTTATGCATGTTTGAAATGGGAAATCCAAGATTAGAGCAATTGCTGCACGTGAGATATATGTGCGATCAAAAGAGGATTATAGAGGTGAGTGACAAAAAAAAAAGTTATTGAATTCAATCCAATACAAAATCGGTTTTATAATTTAGATACGTGATTTTGTAGTATAGATGATTTTCGTTATTTTTTAGCAGTTAAGGAGATCATTCGAAAATATGTAATCTTATCAAATATCAATAACACGATAGATGTTTCAAAACAGTATTTATGAGATTAGTGTCATATTCAACACAAAAATTATTGGTTTGAAATATAGATATCAAAACTAAAAGAAATGTTATTAAATAGTTCATACTTATCAAACTGACATATATTAATATCAGTTTTATTTTTGAAAATAAAATTATAGTTATTAAAAATTAAAGTTGTATCGTTTAAATTTTGATTGGAGAATCTAAATTGAACGTAAAACTTATCGAAGATTATTCAGCGGTAAGTGAGGTGTGCGATTGTTATGTGTACGTTGAAAGTGGTTTCCGGCGAATACATAGTCAATTGGATGAACATATTAATATGTACAGGTTTGGAGTTCGAATTGCGGTCTTGGAAGGAATCAAAATCTTGATCTAACACAATCTCTTTACAGAAAGAAAAGAACAAGTTATGTTCCACGTACCTACTGACATACATACACATGTCACATCGTCAAAGATTTCTTCAAAACTATTTCAAAGATTTTTTTCAGGTTTGGATTTTTATCAATAAATTATAAAAATCTTAGTTAGTTTTTAGGTATGGACGGATAATTCCAGCATTAAAAAATATTTTTTAATAACAATATATTTATTTAGAAATAAACATAAAAACAATATTAAAATAATATTATTTCTTAATAATAATATGTTTATTTAGAGATAATGATAAATACAAATAAAACATATATTAGAATTTGTGAACTACTTATCCAAATTAGGTTTATGATCCTATAAATAAGAGATTGTGTAGAAATGTTCCATAAGACTCAAAAATAAATTTAGTTTTGAGAGAGTTTCTAAATCAATAAAGAAGAGCTCTTTATTTATTGAGTTTTTTTATTTGGTATCAGAGCTCCAAGAGGAGACTCGATCATGGCAAACGATGGAGAAGCACGAACAAAAGATGCTGAAAAATCATCGTTTAAGATAGATCTTCAATATCCTATGTTGACATCAATAAACTATACGGTTTGGTCAATGAGGATGAAAGTTATGTTGCGAGTAAACGAAGTGTGGAAAACGATTGATCTAGGATCGACAAATCCAAAGAAAAAAAGATATTGCCATTGCATTATTATTTCAATCGATCCCTGAGACACTGATTTTACAAGTAGGAGAGCAGAAAACCTTGAAAGATCTTTGGAAAGCGATCAAATCACGACATCTTGGAGCAGATCGTGTGCGAGAAGCAAGGCTTCAAACTTTGATGAATGATTTTGATAAATTAAAGATAGATGACACTGAATCTATTGATGACTTTGCAGGAAATATGTCACGCATAGCATCAAAATCGGCTTCTTTGGGATAAGTCATAAAAGAATCTACGATTGTGAAGAGATTCTTAAAGGGACTCCCTAGAAGCAAATTCATACACATTGTAGCATCACTTGAGCAAGTCCTTGATCTAAATTAAACAGGATTTGGGGACATAGTTGGGAGGCTAAAGGCGTATGAAGAACGTGTCAGTGAAGAAATCCAAAAAGAAGATCAAGGGAAGCTCATGTGGGTGAATCAAGATCAAAATAACCGCGGAGGTTATGGAGGTCGAGGAAAACCTAGAGGCGGTGCTAGAGGCAGAGGCTGAGGTAGAGTCAATGGCCAAAACCATGGAGGAGAAGCCGTTGGAAACAATCACAAACCAAAGAAAGATCATTCTAAAGTGATATGTTGGAGGTGTGATAAACAAGGTCACTTTGCATCTACGTGTCCTACACGACTAACACAACGACAAAAGACAAACATGAATGAGACACAAGAAGTTGATGCGCTCTATATTCATGAGGTTGCGTTGTTGAATGAAGATAAAGTGTTTCCGCAGAACTTTGATACCAACAATAGCAATGAAAGTATTTGGTATCTAGACAATGGAACGAGTAATCATATGACAGGAAGCAAACATTTCTTCTCAAGCTTAGATGAAAGTGTTAAAGGAAAAGTGAAGTTTGGTGATGGATCTTTTGTTGATATTGTTGGGAAGGGAACCATTGTCTTTGTGTGTAAAACAGGAGAACAAAAGGCACTCAAAGAAATCTATTACATACCCGACCTAAAAAACAACATCCTGAGTTTTGGGCAAGCAACCGAAAATGGGTGTGAGGTGTACATGAAAGGAGATTCATTGACACTAAGAGATCAACAAGGAAGATTACTTGTTCAAATCAAGAGATCTTCAAACCAGCTCTATAAGACACCGATGGAGATTAGCTATCCCAAGTGTTTTCACACACAAGAAGATGATACTACATGGACATGACATGCTAGGCTCGGACATGTAAATCTTGGTGTGATTAAAAACATGGTGGAGAAAGAGATGGTCATAGGAATGCCCCGAGTTTCCTATGAGAAAAACATATGTGAGGCATGTTTGGCAGGAAAACAAGCAGAGAGGTCCTTTCCAATCTCAACCACATATCGTGCATCAAAGCCACTAGAATTGATTCATGGAGACTTATGTGGACCAATATCACCACCAACGTCTACAAATAACCAATATGTCTTCGTGCTAATAGATGATTTCTCAAGATACATGTGTACCATGTTACTAAGGGAGAAGAGTGAGGCATTCGATCGGTTTAAAAGGTTTAAGGAATTCGTCGAGCAGCAAACGGGTTCAAGAATTAAAACCTTTCGCACCAATAGAGGAGGAGAATTTACCTCAACTGAGTTTAATCTGTTCTGTGAAGAGAATGGAATAACAAGACATCTAATAGCACCATAGACACCGCAACAAAATGGTGTGGTAGAAAGAAGGAATCAAACTTTGATGGAGATGACAAGGAGTATGCTCAAAGCAATGAGGATCCAAATTACTTATGGGGTGAAGTTGTTCGTCACTCCACTTATCTCATTAATAGAGTACCTACGAAAGCTTTGAAGAATCAAACTCCTTATGAAAGCTTGAGATTCAAGAAACCCAACATTGAACACCTAAGAATTTTTGGTTGTGTTGCTTACACCAAAATCAATGGGTCGTATCTTAAGAAGCTAGATGAGAGATCAAAGAGTGATAAATCTTGGGACATAGCCTGGTTCTAAGGCTTATAGACTCTATGATCCAGTGGCAAGAAAAGTAATGGAGAAGAAAGCTTGGGATTGGACATCTATGACAAACAAAAGTGATGGAGAACCAAGCATGTTTAAGCTTCCTTATCTTGGTTCTATAGAAGAAGGAGGAGATGAGAGTAATCAGAACAATGATCATCATGATCAATAATCTATAAACCAAAATGAAGAAGAAGAGGAAAACATGGAACATGACGTGAATCAAGGACAGGAAACTCAGCAAGTGGTAACAAGATATGGTCGCACCATATCTTAGCCCAGATATCTTGATGATTATAAATTACTTGCTGATCAAGAAAGTGAAAGACTATTGTTTACAGTAGATGGAGAACCGGAAAATTTTCTTGAAGCACAAAAAATATATAAATGGGTAGATGCAATGAAAGCTGAGCTAGACTCTATCTCTAGAAACAAGACTTGGGAGCTCGTTGAAAAACCGGTTGGTGTTAAACCAATAGGACTGAAGTGGATCTACAAGATTAATAGAAAAGCAGATGGCTCGGTGAACAAGTATAAAACGAGACTTGTAGCAAAAGGCTATGTACAACAACAAGGTATAGATTTTGATGAAGTGTTTGCACCAGTAGCACGGATCGAAACTATATGGCTATTAATAGCTATTGCTGCCAAAAGGATAGGAGATACATCACCTAGATGTAAAGACTACTTTCTTAAACGGTGATCTAAACGAGCTGGTTTATGTAAGTCAACCTGAAGGTTTTGAAAAGAAGGGGGAAGGAAACAAAGTTACAAACTCTATAAGGCATTATATGGTCTATGACAAGCCCCTAGAGCTTGGAATGCGAACCTTGATCATGTTCTAAAGGAGATGAAGTTTAAAAGATGTGTGAAAGAGTCTTTTGTATATCTAAAGAATGAGAAGAAGGACTTCTTGATAGTGGCTATCTATGTTGATGATTTGTTCGTAACAGGAACCACGCGTAAGGTTATTGAACAATTCAAAGAAGATATGTCAAAAAGATTTGAGATGTCAGATCTTGGGAAACTTACGTACTATCTTGGCATAGAAGTGATTCAAGGAGCGGATGGGATAAAGATAACACAACAAAGTTACGCTCAAGGAATACTTACTGATATTAAGATGGATATTTGTAACCTGACTCATCTGCCAATGGTGTCAAATTTAAAGATCTCAAGATCCGAACATGAGGCAGAGATTGATGCTACCAAGTACAGACGAACCATAGGATGTTTGAGGTATCTTCTTCATACAAGACATGATCTAGCCTTTGCGGTTGGAGTTCTAAGCCGATATATGCAAAGTCCGAGAGAGTCCCACGGACAAGCTATTAAACACATATTGAGATATGTAAATAGAACCACTAACCTAGGTCTGTTCTTTAAAAGGGATGGGTCAAGTAGGATCATCGACTATAGTGATAGTAGTCATAACATTGACGTGGATGATGGAAGAAGTATCTCAGGACATGTCTTCTATTATGGCTCATCACCGATCACTTGGACGTCATAAAAGCAGCCCACCGTCGCATTGTCTTCATGTGAAGCTAAGTTTATGGCAGCTACGGAAGCCGCGAAACAAGCTATATGGCTTAAGGAACTATTGAGGGAGATACTAAGTATCGAAGGAGAGAAGGTCATACTAAGAATAGATAACAAATCGGTCATAGCTCTTACTAAAAATCCGGTGTTTCATGGAAGAAGTAAACACATTCTTTCTAAGTATCACTTCATTCGTGAATGTGTGGAGAATGGTCAAATCGAGGTTAAGCATGTACAAGGAGTTGAGCAGAAGGCTGACATACTCACCAAGCCATTAGCAAGAATCAAGTTTAAGGAAATGATAAGTTTGATTGGAGTTCAAAAGATCAAGTCACCCAAAATTCAAGTTGGAATTAAGGGGGAGAATGTTAGATAATTCTAACATTAAAATAATATTATCTTTTAATAAGAATATGCTTATTTAAAGATAAAAATAAATACAATATTAAAATAATATTATTTTTTAATAAAAATATGATTATTTAGAGATAAGGATAAATACAAATAAAAGATATATTAGAATTTGTGTATTAGTTATCCAAATTATGTTTATGATCATATAAATAAGAGATTGTGGAGAATTATTCCATAAAACTCAAAAATATATTTAGTTTTGAGGAAGTTTCTAAATCAATAAAAAGAATAGTTTTTTTTATATATTAAGTTTTTTCGGTACATCTACCATATTCTTACAGTTTCATAAGTTTCTAAAATCAAGTAGAGTGATACGTGTTTTCTACTTATTTGCTTAGTTTCGATGTAAGATTTTTAACATTCTCGACTAGATAATTTTATTCTTTTTCATCTATTTTAAACCAAGTCTCACTTTTTATTGATTTCATTTTCTTGTGCCACATGGTTTTGGTAATATATATATATATATATATATATATATATATATATATACTTTACTCACTTATTAATTCTTTTATACATGAGGTCCCTGACAAAATTTAATGATGAATGATTTACCATGCATCTTGAGAACCAATGCTTCAACCATTTAAATTTATTCCAGGTCTCCTCATATATATATATATGAAAATCATTGAGAAATTAGGTGACTTTACATTGTGCGGGGTAAAAGTTTGATATAATTACAAATTTGTTAGTTAATAATCTATGTTAAAATTTTAATATATTTTGTGATTATGTTCGTTTTACAATTCAAATCATAGTATGTGCAAAAAATCTAAAATGATTTAATTTCTTTTTAAAATTATTATAAAAACCATATATTGTATTTATTAAGTAAAATTTATGATATAACAAATTTTTAAATTTTGTTCGTTAAATTTGATTTATTATTGAATATATTTCAAATTTATTTATAATTTTTCAATAAAAAAATAATTAATTTTACAATTAATTTATTAAAAAAATTGGCGTTCTAACCAAATTAATGTATACAAGATCATTTGTAATTTTTTATATTGTAAATCAAGTTTTATATTTTTTTAATTCATATTGTTGTGATGATATATCAATATAATAAGTATATGAATAACATATATTAATAAAATTAATTTAAAAAAATACTTCTCAGTTACTATCTAAAGGGTCAAATATCCAGCTTTGGATTTGCTGTTCACGTCTACGTATCTTCGGATGCGATCATGCAAGACAACCCTTTCTACGATATGACAAAACGAATAGGAGAAACGTGACACCAAAAAGATATTAAAAAGCTGAAATAATTTTTTTGAGAATGAGAGAAACATATATCAACAATATGGAAAAGAAATATACATATCAACAACACAAGAAGAAAAAATGAATTAATAATTTTAACGTAATGCTGAAAGTCTGAAACCCAAAGGAAAAGAAACACCAAAACGTTGCCCAAAAAAAAACAACCACCTGAGCAGTAATTCAATAAAGAACAAACCTATTTCCCTAAAACTCATAAATGGGATTTCATTCACTTCATAAAGTTATATGTTACACATTTCATATATATATATATTAAAAGGGCACTTTTCATAAGTAATACATTTTTTAAAAAAATCCAGAAAATACTATACTGGACATGGTATAAAATCACTAAAAATATTCCTAATAAAAAAATGTAAAATATTGTGTTTTACCCCAAAATGGGCTAAAAAACTCAAAAGTTGTAATATTGTTTTTTTTGTTAGTGGAACACAACGAGTTAATACAATAGTATAACATATTCGTACGAAAATTTAGTACTTTTATATGAGATAAAATAGAGTCGAACTTCACATTTGTAAAATGGACGTACAGATGGTACAATCACTAAACCAAATACTCTTTTCAAGTTGTAATATTGTTTATAATTTATTTAATGTAAACAAGTTTTATCTGATTTATGCTATTTATGATGAAATAGTAATGATGTTTTAATTTTTTTTTAAATCAACTTAAACGTATAGTATTTTAGAGTATAAAAAATCATATGTAACTATGTAATTAAATTTTAGTTAATTTAATTATAACTAGTATCTATACTAATATGGATACATTAATAAATTACATAAAATTAAAAAAAAAACATAGACTTTTGTGAAACATTTTTTTAAGTATCAACTTGTAAGAAACAAAAGGAACACACGATTTAAGTTTTTTTATAATAGGATTAATATGAAGTAAATACTTCCTGAGTTCCACTAAGACTTTAACTCGAACTTATATAAATAAATAAAAAATGGAAGAAAATACAGTCAAATTGAAAGTAAACAAAAAAAGGCCATAGCAATATGAATTTAATATTTGGATTCAAAAACGCTTATGGGTCTGTTCACACACACTCACTCTCTCTAAGTTTCTTTTGACTTGAGACCAAATAAATGATCCCAAACCCCAAACACACGCAAACACATCAACTCAAAAAGCCTCTCTCTCTCTCTCTCTCTCTCTCTCTCTCTCTCTCTCTCTCTCTCTCTCTCTCTGCTAACGTCCGCAACCTCACCGTTTTTACTAATGGCCGCCGTCTGTCGTCGCCGCCGTTGGTTTATCTTAGCTGCACTCACCGCATTTGCTCTTCACCACCTGTTCTCCACCTCCGCAGTCTCCATCGGTAAGAAAACAATAAACAATGTATTTTCCTCTTTTGCTTATTACTACTCGAATCTGAAATTTCTTGACTCACTTTAATCAACAAAAACTATGTTTTAAAATCCAAATTTCTTTTTAGTCAAATATGCTTAAAAGTGTTTTGATGTCTGATGCAGAACGAGTTAACTCGTTGTTTGTTAAACCAGGTGGATGGTATGGTCAGAGAATCAAGTCGGATTTACCGAGTCGGTTTACTGGGAATAATAAGCGGTTTGGTGGGCCGGGTTCGTCACCACCAACATGTAGATCGAAATGTGCGAAATGTAAGCCGTGTAAACCGGTTCACGTACCGATCGAACCCGGTTTGAGTATTCCATTGGAGTATTACCCTGAAGCTTGGCGATGCAAATGTGGCAATAAGCTCTACATGCCCTAAGATCAATTATTAAACAATTCATTAGAAAAAGTGTTTTTAATTATGTTTCTTCATCTCTCTCTTTCTTCTTGTTCTGTGATTAATTGTTGTAACGAAATCTAATGTTAATATAAAAAAAATAGTAGTACTGGTTATGCATGTTTGTTTGGACCCATATATAGGTTTGTCCCTCGACAGCTATGTAGATTTCATTATTGATCATTTATGATAATTTTGGAAGTTTTTAATACTAATGAAGATTAACTATTAATATTTATATCGTACCTGCACGTGTGAGTATAGAGTAGGACCATTTATATAATTTTAAAAAAATTAAATGAATGTAAAAAGATATAAAAGTAGTAAAGGCATTTATAGTTTGGAGTTATTCCTAATTTCACTACAAAGTCGCATATGTACTCGTGTGGTACTGCACTCTCTGTTCCTTACATATAAAGATCTGAATTTACTTCTCTTTATTTATTTTTACCTTTGCTGTAAAAAAATCATTATTTATTTTTACCTTTGTTTGCTTAATAGAGTTTCGACTTTTAGTTTTAGAATTTTGAAAGTTATCGACTGGTCTTATGTGTCATTTTTTGTTGTTAAAAATCTGGATGAACAAACACACAGGAACATTTTTTTGCATGTTTAATTTGAATAATATAGATCAAATATTAATTATAAAAATTGTTGAAATGTAAATGATACATGGATTATTGAATTCATATATTAATTTTGTTGGCTAAATGTTAACGACCAGGAAACAAAAATCACATATTAGAATTTTGGAGAGAAATTTTTTAGTATATAAAAAAGAAAGCATATACAGAAATATTGGAAAAAAAAAGAAACCAAGTCATGCGTGTGCCGTTATCACCGCCAGATCAGACGGGGCTCGGGTTCGGGTTTTGGTGAAAGTTCACAAGTGCAATAAATTTTTTTTTGGCAAAATTTTGCTTAACGGTTTTGATTCAAAATGAGTCAAAATCCTAAACCGCATCCATTTTTTCTCTATTTCAAGTGTTTCGTATTTCCACGTTTTAGAATTGTGAAACCGCTCCCTTTATGCTGTTTAAACAAGTTTAAATGCATCGTTAATATTTTTTCTTCCACTATTCGCATTTTCTAAAAATTGTTTTTTTCAATTAATCGTTTTTACATGACGATTTTCAAATCTGGTTTTTCGCATTCTTAGACAATACTCTCTTCAAATCTTGTCAATGTATCAAAAGCACGACAACATCTAAAAACCCGAACTAACAAATTGGCCGTAGAGGAACAAATATTTTTTGTGGCATAACCTTGCTGTATTTTGTGATGAGGTAGTGAGCTTGTGTATCCATTTAGACAAGATCATGACGAAGAGAAAACAATACATCTGAGATTATCAAAACTAAAGTTAAATTATACACATCTGAACTACTTGATCTATAAAAAACTTATTCGGAGAATTTTGTAAATTTTTTAAAAATGTGATATGTAATTGTTATAAAAAAACCTAACACAATCATGCCAATTGCTTTCAACCCAAAGGATTTTTTTTTGTAATGGTAGATGAGAAAAGTCAATAACTTACGACATAATCCAATTTTTTATTTACGAAGAATACCAATAAAAAATTAGAAAATTATATTATGATTCAAATTTTTAATAACACGTCATAAATAAAAAAGTAAAGTTATTTAAAAAACAATTAATAACATTTTTAAAATAATTAGGAACTTAGAGGGTAAAAAAATTTAGACCTAAAAATTAATAAAAAATATTTCTATTAGTAACTAGGTCATATGGTAGGAGTTGTTAACATTTAATCTATAGTAAATAAAAATTTAGACTAGCTGTAACACCTCCGATCCTCGGTAAAGATCGATAGGGTGAGCTGGCCGACAGTTGGGCAAGCTGGCTGGCAGCTGGGCCAGCTGGACGGTAGCTGGACGAGCTGGCCGGAAGCTGGGCGAGCTGGCCGACAGTTGGGAGAGCTGACCGGCAGCTGAGTGAGCTGGCTAGCAGTTGGACGAGCTGGTTGGCAGTTGGGGCCAACTGGCTAGCTAGCATTGGCTCGGGCAGTTGGTACCAAACCAGTACCACGACCAGGTACAACGGTTCGACTAGAAACATTGATTGGTCGAGCAAAAGCCATGACTGTTCGTGAAAAACGGACCACATGCCCTATAAATATAAGGCTTGGGGTCGATACAAGGACACGTTAGGAGAAGAGAAATCCTAGAATTTTTCTAAAGCAATATTCGATAAGGGTTAGATCGAATGAGGTAGAGATCGTGAACCTTGGATTGGGAAACCAACACTGACGGTATGCGATTAAGTGCTAAGCGTGGTAAGGTGAGTAATCCACTTCCCTTTTATGCTTGGATTCCTCTTCGCTAGTGGTTCGGGGAGTAAGGGAATCCAAGGCGGGATTGGTGGGTAAACTTGGCCGAGTGATCGGGATTGGGTGAAACCTTTCTGGACAGATAATCGGCTTGGACTGCCCAAAGACTGGATCGAGTCTTTCAGGGCAAGCATCGGCTGGCCAAAGGGTTCGGGTGATTCCTACCATGACCGGTTGGTCGAACAGATCTGCACAAGTCCGAACCGAGTCTGTCTTGGTCGAATTCTAAGTTAAACTTAGAGAATTGACGGGTTTTGCATGAGTTGCATTCATTCATGCATTTTTCTTAAGCCTTATCGAGTAATATTGGTTAAGTCCAGGATAATTAAGTGGCTTCGGCCTTTTTTAGGAAAGGATGGTGATCGTGGTAAGGATTTGGCTTAAGCGCAAGGCTGGTGGTCCGAGTATATGGGTGGTGTATTGATCCGGGTAGTTAGGATGGTTGAATATGTAAGCCTTCAGGCAAACTATCATGTTGTAACGAATACTACTCTTATACTTCAATAAAATTTCAGATCTTTTATATATGACTCTATAAATGACTCTAAAAAAAATTCATGAATCTCGGAATAATTCGAAATTGGACTTAAACTAGATAAAAGACCCTAAAATATGGACCTTAGACTCGGAATTCCTTGGTGAATCCCAAAGGGAACAACCTCTTCGGACTGATAATCCTGGAAGGGTGTTTCAAGTTGGTATCAGAGCATGCTTGGTCCTAGGACGGGTTAGATTTGGGTTAAGTAAACACCACTCATCGGGCACCAAGTCTTGCGCATATTAAACATTGAGACTAACTAAACTTTTTTGCAGATGGGCAAGAGTGGCAAGATTGGGAAAAGCAAGAAGGATAAGGCAAGAGGTGGTGAACCAAGCCAAAACATTGGAGCCTTGCCGAATCCGAATGTATTTGAGCCTTCTACGGTGCATGTTGCGGCAACTGAGTAGGACCATCCGGAAGGTGAGGATGAGGAGTCTACTACTTATCGCACACATGCGGGTGAAGAAGGACAACGCGACCAGGAAGCCGCATATGTAAATGCTAATGCGGTTCTGAGACCACAAGAAATGTGGAACACAATGAGAAGCGTGGTAATTCAGGTAGCTATACTGACTGAGGCGGTTAAGCCCAAAGCAACGGTTCTTGAAGTGCCACACATGGGCGAAGAACCGGTTCCTATGGAAAACCGGGATGTGGTAATCCTAGATGACGCACCTAAGTCCGCTAGAAAGGAGGTGAGGTATTTGAGCATCCTAGAACACATGATACACCTAATAACAAGTAGTTTCGCTGGGGGCTCTGCCCAATTAAGGCTGACGAGTGGAAGAATCGATTGGTGAGGATTTTTTAGTCAACAAGGTGTCCCGATGACTACCGCTAAGATATCAGAGTCCACTTCCTGGAAGGGGATGCGCATAACTGGTGGGTTGCCGTGGATAAACGGTTGGTTAAAAGGATTCGAACTTTCGAGGAGTTTGAAAGAGAATTCAATAAAAAATTCTTTCCACCAGAGGCGTGGGACCGATTGGAGTGCTCATACCTGGAATTGGTTCAAGAGAACCGAACTGTCCGAGAATATGAAAAAGAATTTAACCGCTTAAGGCATTATGCGGGAAGAGATTTTGAAGATGAACTCGGGTAAGTGCGCCGGTTTATGCGTGGACTAAGGGTCGAAATCCGTAACCACTGCTTGGCGCATAAGTTTGGATCAGTCACTGAATTGGTCGAAAGGGCTGCCTTGATCGAGGAAGGGATCGAGGAGGAGAACCCGTTGAAAGAATCCAAATTCCCAAATCGGTACGGCCAGTCAAGTGGTGGTGATCGGAAAAGAAAGTGGGATAAAGTTTATGACTCCAGCAAACCCCTAGGAAAAGCTAGGGAATGTAAGACGTGTGGTAGGAGGCACGGTGGGGAATACTGGAAGGCGATGGGAGCATGTGCACGTTGTGGTAACAAGGAACATGCTACCCGCAACTGCCCAAAGATGGATTGCGGACAGCAAGGACTACCGAGTGATGACTCGAGGACTTGCTTCAACTATGGTAAGTCATGCCACATCAGGAAGGATTGCCCTAAAGGGACAGTTGAAAGGCAACTCGAACGAAAGGACTACCATGGGGTAATCGAGCCAGCGGCTAAGAGGCAGGCTGTAACACTACGGGTTTATGAGCTATCGCGGGACATGGGCGGTACGGGTAGGTATAGCTCGATCACTGGTACGTATATAACCCTAACTGTTAAATAAAATCGAGCATTGGATGGCATGCATAAATAGTAGGGTACTTAGCATTCATGATGAATGTGTAGGGACCTTGGTTGTGGGCGGTGTTGAAACACACGTCCTGTTTGATTTCGGGGCTTCACATTACTTTGTAAGTCTGGAATGGTTTAAAAAGAGTGGGATTCAAGGAGAACCCATCTCTGGAATGAGTAAAGTACAAGCGGCTGGAGGGCAAATAATGAATTCCCTGGGAATTGTACGGAACATCCTGGTTATGATTGGGAATGTCAGTTTGCCGGCCGACTTGGTAGTTGTCCAACTTAAAGATTACGAGATAATCCTGGGTATGGACTGGCTGGGAATGAACAAGGCGACCCTAGAGTGTCATAGGGGCCGAGTTCGGTTTGAGAAAGAGGGAGGGAGATTGGAGTTCCAAGGGATCTAACCCACCTCGGGAAGTTTGGTAATCTCAGCAATCCAGGTAGAATGGATGCTAGAGAAGGGGTGCGAGGCATATGTAGCCACGATAAACACCGAGGAAAATAAGAAGAGTTGGGAGTTAAAGGATATCCCAATGGTCAATGAATTCGTGGATGTGTTCCAGACTTTGTCTGGGCTACCGCCTGATAGGTCGGATCCATTCACGATTGAATTAGAACCACGGATTGCCCCAATCTCGAAAACACCATATCGTATGGCTCTAGTGAGTCAGGCCGAGTGAGTCACCTTGGAAGAACTGTTAGATAAAGGATTCATCAGGCCGAGTGAGTCACCTTGGGATGCACCGGTGCTGTTTGTGAAAAAGAAGGATGGAAGCTTTAGACTTTGCATCGATTATCGGGGATTGAATCGGGTTACGGTAAAGAACAAGTACCCATTACTCTGAATTGATGAGTTGTTGGATCAACTCAGAGGTGCGACCTGGTTCTCAAAGATCGATTTGGCCCAGGGATATCACCAAATTATGATTGAGTCATCGGATATTCGGAAGACAGCTTTTTGGACAAGATATGGACACTACGAGTTTGTAGTGATGCCATTCGGTTTAACCAATGCACCGTCAGCCTTTATGAAGATGATGAATAGGGTATTTCGGGATTGTTTAGATGAGTTTGTTATCATTTTCATTGATGACATCCTCATCTATTCAAGGGGCCATGAAATGCACCAAAATCATCTAAGGGTGGTGATGGAACGGTTAAGGGAGCATAAGCTTTACGCCAAGCTAAGCAAGTGTAGCTTTTGGCAGAGAAGTATTGGGTTCTTGGGACACATTGTGTCGGACCAAGGGGTGTCAGTAGACCCGGAGAAAGTTAAGGCTATCAAGGATTGGCCGAGGCCTCGGAATGCAACTAAGATTAGGAGCTTCTTGGGTTTGGCCGGATATTATAGATGGTTTGTCAATGGGTTTGCGAAAATGGCTTACCCCATGACTTGTCTAACCGGGAACGATGTTAAGTACGAGTGGACAGACGAGTGCGAGGAATATTTGCAATGGTTGAAGGAGATGCTGACGACTGCACCAGTCTTGGCACTACCTGAACTGGATGAGCCTTATGAGGTATACACAGACGCATCCAGAACTGGGCTGGGTGTTGTTCTGATGCAAAAGGGTAGGGTGATTGCCTATGCATCAAGGCAATTGCGGAAACATGAAGGAAACTATCCCATTCATGACTTAGAAATGGCGGCAATAATCTTTGCATTGAAAATTTGGCGGTCCTACTTGTATGGAGCTAAAGTGCAAGTTTTTACCAACCATAAGAGTCTGAAGTACATTTCCACTCAACCCGAATTGAACCTTAGGCAAAGAAAGTGGATGGAATTCGTGGCTGATTATGATCTAGATATTGCCTACCACCCGGGAAAAGCAAATCTTATGGTGGATGCCTTGAGTAGAAGGCATTCGGATGTTCATGCGGGAAAGGATGCGGAAACCCTTGTCGGACTGGTTAAGATGATGCATTTGAATGCAATATTAACTGTGTGATGAGGCAAAAAACGAAGCAAAGAAAAATCTAGAGAACAAAAAAAAAAGAAAACAAGAAAAAGAAAGTCAAACAGGAGAACACAAAGCTAAAACTGTGTATCTCAATCTTTTGACACTCCTTGAACAAAGGTTGAAAATTGACTCAGTGCATGATAAAGACATGATAGTGTGAAAGCTAGTCACAACAGCAGTGACCACCAGACATTACGAATCAGGCCAAGCAAAGTATGTGATCTTGATTTGGTACAAAATCGGTTAGTCATGCTGAGAAATCTCGTTGTATACTTATGTGGCATATTCTTGCTTTATTTTTTCCTGTTTGATTCAGTCACCAGTTGTTTGGTGATGTATTTTGGACTCTCATTGTGGTAGCAGTTAAGATGACTAGACTTTTTCTATAAGTTTCTGCTATGATAACTAAGATGGCTAGAATCATGGGGGAGATTTGTATTTATAAATAACTCATGTCGTTTCTAAACCAAGTATTTTGGATATCTCTAAAAGAAATTGAATTTTCATGATTAACTCGATTCAAGTTTTGTGGCTGTTGTTTGGTATGTGTTTTGTTTTTTGTTTTTCGTGGTATGAGTCTGCTGTTCAGGTACTTGTGAGACACACAAGTCAAAAAGGGGAGATTGAAGATGTAGTAGGTTGAAACATCCTTGAGCTAACTGGGAAGTAGTACAAGAGATGAGTCAAGACATCATGCAATGAACTAGAGAAAAAGGAAAAAGCTGGATTTCGTGAAGCCCATCTAGAATGACCTAAGAGGCCTGGATTAAGAGGAGAAGTGTGGAAAAAGGAAGCAAATTCGAGTCTTAAAGGAGGATATATTCACTACAAGAAAACATGCGATTTGCGATAAAGGTTGTGGTCGCAAAATACTAGTCATAAAAAATTTTATCGCACATTTGCGATTGATTTGACCACGGAATAGTGGTTCTTTTCACTAATTTGCGACCACAAGATGGTGACTATTTTTGCGACTAATTTGCCAAAGTGAATTTCCGTAACAAATTTTTGCTCTTTTTTCACGTGGTTGCTAAATATGTGAATAAAACACAAAATTTGTGACTGATTTTTGACTCAGTAGATATTGCAAAAACAGTTTTAGATGAAACACCCCTTCCCGGACTTCCACTCCATAAAGGTTGTCCCCTTTCGGATTCCCAAAGAATCCGAGTTGAAACACCCTACCTGACCATCCTTAGGCTATGGTAAAGGCATTCTGGCTCAGCCCACCTTCTAGCCGAGCTATGAGCATTGGATCTCACATTCCTCTTATTCCCATTTGAGGTTCAACTTTAGAATCTACGACTTTACCTAGCCGTTTTCTAAGATTGAATGCAATAGGCATTATCGTTATGCAGCGGAACCATTTTTATTATTCTCACCTTTCTAGATTCAAGTCATTCCCTTTACGCGGCGATACACTTAGGAGTCTAGATTCCATCTATCTATAACCAAGTTAGAAGAAGCTCACTACGCACCTTAGCCCATTCGTGTCGTGCACCATCAACAGAATCCACCCAAGGGCTGATTAGGTCGAACCGATCCCTTTGGTACTTAGTCATACAACCAACCATCCCCACAGACCAAGCACACAAAGAGACCGGGCTTTCCCCATTCCCGATTCGTCCTTCTCGGACCGGATCTACTTTCGATGTCTTTAGGTTACTCTAACCTTGGCCAAAGGACACACCTGTTCCGGCCAAAGGACACACCTGTTCCGGCCAAAGGATACACCTGTTCCAGCCAAAGGACACACTCGTTCTGGCACATGGACACACCTGATCTCGCCAACAGACACACCTGATCTCGCCAACAGACACACCTGATCTCGCCAACAGACACACCTGATCTCACCAACAGACACACCCGATCTGGCCAAACGACACACCCATTCTAGCCAAAGGACACATCCGATCTGGCCAAAGGACATAGCCGATCTAGCCAAAGGACACACCCGACTTGCAGCTGTAAGGGTCGCCCCAAGTCTGGCCAATGACATTCTCAGTCCGGTCATACGACACATCCGGCCAACCATCCGTCCGGAAGGGATCACCGAATCCCCCGGCAAGCCAATCACTCGGATTGACATACTTGGTTCGGTCGCAGGGAATACCTAGTCGACTATCCAGCCGTGGAAGGGATCACCCATTTCCCATGGCCAGCCGATCAATAGGACATTTCCCCATGTGTGCAAGTGTGTGTGTGTGTCTCTATGTGTGTGTGTGTGTCTATGTGTGTGTGGATATCTGTGTGTATCCCTCTGAGTTTTCTGTCCCAGCGTGTGTCCTTGTGTCGCCCCCAAGCCCTCTATTTATAGGGCTCGTGGTAGTTTTTCACGAACGGTCACGGCCTTTGTTTGACCAATCAACGTTTCCGGTCGAACCGTTGTGCCTGGTCGAGGCACTGGTTCGGCACCAACTGCCCGAGCCATTGCTAGCTGGCCAGTTGGCCCCAACTACCAACCAGCTCGTCTACTGCCGACCAGCTCGCCCAGCTACCAACCAGCTCGCCCAGCTACCGGCCAGCTTGCCCAGCTACCGGCCAGCTCGCCCAGCTACCGGCCAGCTCGCCCAGCTACCGGCCAGCTCGCCCAGCTACCGGCCAGCTCGCCCAGCTACCGGCCAGCTCGCCCAGCTACCGGCCAGCTCGCCCAGCTACCGGCCAGCTCGCCCAGCTGTCGGTCAGCTCGCCCTACCGATCTTTACTGACGATCGGGGGTGTTACACCGGCGGTGTCATTCACGTCCCCACCAAGTGTGCTGGAAGCTTGGGCCTCTCCGCCGGCAATGTTGACCGGTCTGGTCCTATAGGTCGAGGGTCCGGCGGTACTGTCTGGTCCGGCAGGCGCGGCAGATGGTCCTGCTGTCTCGGGCAAGCTTCCTGGTCGGCCAGTCTGGTCTCCTGGCTGGATGTACGACCTGATGTCCTCATCATTCCCTCCCTCTTCAGTAGGTTTTGTCCTCAAAACTGGTTCATCTGCATGGAAAGGGGCCAAGTCAGTAACATTGAACGTATTGGACACATTAAACTCACCTGGAAGCTCGATCCGGTAGGCGTTGTTGTTGATCCTCTCGAGCACTCTGAATGGTCCATCTCCTCTTGGTGCTAGCTTGGAACTCCTTAGGTTTGGGAACCTCTCCTACCGTAGGTGTAGCCACACCCAATCGCCTGGTTGAAAGATCACCTCCCTTCTTCCCTTGTTGGCATGAGTCACGTACTGTCCGGTCCTCTTCTCCAAGTTCTCTGCTACCTTCTGGTGTAACCTCCTTATGAACTCTGCTTTGGATGCTCCGTTGAGGTTGGTCATCTCAGCTGGTGGCAGTGGCGTTTGCTCCAATGGGGTGAGAGGGTTGAAGCCATATACCACTTCAAATGGTGTCTTCTTGGTTGCTGAGTGCACGGCTCAGTTGTAAGCGAACTCAATGAATGGCAGGCACTCCACCCAAGTCTTTAGGTTCTTCCCTAGTGTAGTCCTGAGAAGGGTCGATAGTGTTCTGTTGACAACTTCAGTTTGGCCATCGGTTTGAGGATGGCAAGTGGTAGAGAAGAGTAGCTTCGTGCGTAGCTTTCTCCAAAGGGTCCTCCAGAAATGGCTAAGGAACTTGGTGTCCCTGTCTGATACGATGGTCCTTGGCACTCCATGAAGCCGTACTATCTCCCTGAAGAATAGCTCAGCTGTTTGTGTTGCATCATTGACATTGGCACATGGAATGAAGTGTGCCATCTTGGAGAATCTGTCCACCACCACAAAGATTGCGTCTTTGGGGTTGATCTTGGTAGAACAAAGTCCATCGATATGTCCACCCATGGATGTGTTGGTATGGGCAGTGGGAGATACAACCCGTGAGGTTGCACTCGGGACTTTGCCTTCTTGCAAGTGATGCATCTTGCACAATGTGCTTCTACTGTCCTCTTGATGTGTGGCCAGTAGAAGTGCTCCTTGACCACTGCTAGAGTCTTGTCGACACCAAAGTGGCCCATGAGTCCTCCTCCATGAGCTTCTCGGATGATAAGCTCCCTTAGTGATCCTTGTGGTATGCACAGCCTTCTTTCTCGGAACAAGAATCCCTCATGGATGTAGAATTTGCCATGACTCCCTGTGCTACACTCCTTGTAGCTCTCAGCAAGGTCAGGATCATCCTTGTATAGATCCTTGATGTGCTCGAATCCTAGGACCTTTGCCTCCATGGTTGATATCAAGGCAAACCTCCTTGATAGTGCATCGGCTACCACATTATCTTTGCCCTTCTTGTACTTGATGATGTACGGGAAGGTCTCTATGAACTCCATCCACCTGGCATGTCTCCTCTTGAGATTGGTTTGCCCTCTGAGGTGTTTGAGAGTCTCGTGATCAGTGTGGATCACAAACTCCTTGGACAGCAAGTAATGCTGCCAAGTCTCCAATGCTGGGACAAGGGCATAGAGCTCCTTGTCATAAGTGGGGTAGTTCAGTGAGGCACCACCTAGCTTCTCACTGAAGTATGCCACTGGTCTCCCTCCTTGGGTTAGCACTGCTCCTATGCCTATTCCAGAGGCATCACACTCCACTTCAAACGTCTTGTTGAAGTCGGGAAGGACTAGCACTGGTGCGTGTAAGGCTGTCCTTCAAGGCCTGGAATGCCTTCTCCTGAGCTTCTCCCCAGCTGAATCCCACGTTCTTCTTCACTACTGCCGTCAGTGGTGAGGCAATACTGCTGAAGTTGGGCACGAATCTCCTATAGAAGCTGGCCAGTCCGTGGAAGCTCCTTACTTGGCTGATGTTTCCTGGTGTTGGCCATTCTTGTATGGCTCGAATCTTCTCTCATCAACCTGTAGGCCCTGTGAACTCACAACAAAACCTAAAAAGACAAGCTTATCAGTACAAAGGTGCACTTCTTGAGATTGGCATAAAGCTCTTCTTGTCAAGGGTTTTAAGGACCATCTCAAGATGTGTGAGGTGTTCCGTAGGCACTTACTATAAACAAGTATGTTCATCAAAGTAAACAACTACAAACTTACTGATGTACGCCCTAAGAACTTGGTTCATAAGGCATGAAGGTGCTTGGGGCATTAGTCAAGCCGAATGGCATGACTGTCCACTCGTAGAGCCCTTGCTTTGTCTTGAAAGCAGTCTTCCACTCATCACCTTCCTTCATCCTTACCTGGTGGTATCCACTCTTGAGGTCTATCTTTGAGAAGACCGTGGCTCCACTCAGCTCATCTAGCATGTCATCCAGCCGTGGTATCGGATGCCGGTACTTGACTGTGATGTTGTTGATTGCTCGGCAGTCCACGCACATGCGCCCAAGTCCCATCCTTCTTGGGCACTAGTAGCACTGGTACAGCACATGGACTGAGGCTCTCTTAACATATCCTTTCTCCAGGAGTTCCTTGACTTGCTTCTCAAGCTCCTTGGACTCCTCTGGACTCATCCGTAGGCTGGCCGGTTGGGTAGGGCTGCTCCGGGCACTAGATCAATCTGGTGTTCTATGCCACGTAAAGGAGGCAAGCCTGCTGGTATCTCCTCTGGAAATACATCCTGGAATTTGTTGAGGAGAGTTGCTACTTCAGGAGGTAGCTCTACCTGTCCCTGTTCTATACTCAACACTTCCTTGAAAACCATTAGTAACATTAAATCCTTCGAGGCTAAAGCTCTCCGGACATGACTTGGTTGAATAAGAAAGTTAGACTTGACAAGTTTCTTTTCCTTACTCATTTGGAGTTGTAGCTCATGTACTTGGGCAGGTGTAAGAGGAGCTAGGCTGACCATTCTCTTGTCATGCACGAAGGTGTATAGATTGGTTCGGCCATCATGCCTGGTCTCTTTGTCAAACTGCCATGGTCTTCCTAGTAGAAGATGGCCAGCTTGCATGGGTACCACGTCGCACACGACCTGGTCTTGGTACTTGCCCACACTGAATGGCACAGTGACTTGCTCATGAATCTTGAGCCCCACTTTGTCATCAAGCCATCTCAGTCTATATGGCCGAGGATGCCGTGTCCTCTCTAGACCTAGCTTATCAACCATATACGCACTAGCAACGTTAGTGCAAGAACCACCATCTATGATGAGGTTACATACCTTTCCTTTGACGGTGCAACGGCTGTGGAAAATGTTCTCCCTTTGGATGGTCTCTGAAGGATCCACCATTGCACTGAGGGTACGTCTAGTGACCAGCACTTCCCCACATCAGGGTACTCAATGTCACCATATTCTCCTTCTGGCTCATAGTCCTCTTCATCTTGGGACTCATATTCTCCTGCCTCCGTAATCAGCATTACTCGGTTGTTTGGGCACTCCCTTGAGATGTGTCCACGTCCCCTGCACTTGAAACAAGTTATGTCACGTGATCTTTGAGGGTTAGAAGACTTACCAGGCTCTCTCTGGTCACGGGTGGGTTCAGGAGGCTTGCTCTTGAACCTTGACTCGATCTCTACGCTTTTGCCTTTGTCCACTGTCTTAGGCATGTTGCTTGGTGCCCAAGGTGTCCTAGGCTTGCTGCGGATGTCTTGGCTCTTACGTTTGATGTGCTGTTCAGCTTGCACAGATAGGTGGAACAAGTCTTTGAAATCGTTGTAGATTTGCCTTTCCACCTTGCAGCTGATCCTTTCTTGGAGTCAATCCAAGAATTGTGCCATCAAGACTTCTTCATCATCATTGAGCTCCAATCTGTTCCTTAACTTCTCGAACTCTTCATAGTATTCTTCTACTGATCTTGTACCCTGCTTAAGAGTACGAAAACGATGTTGCAAATCTCTATGAAAGTAAGGTGGAACAAACCTTTGTCGCATGAGGTCCTTCATGTCGACCCATGAGTCTACGGGTCTCATTCTCTTCCTCCTTCTGTCAGATACCTCACGATCCCACCAAGTGAGGGCATTGTCCGTGAGTTGTGCTACTGCCATTGAGACTCTCCTAGGTCCTCGTTGGTTGTAGTGATCAAAGATATGATCCATTCGCTTCTCCCAATCTAGGTACGCCTCGGGGTCTACTTTTCCTGCAAAACTAGGAGGAGTTAGCTTAACATCAGGATGAATTACCCGGTTGTAGGTGTGTTCATCTCCATCCTCATGACGTCTAGGAGGCATTCTTGGTCTCTGGTGAAGACCATATGGCTCAAAGCCATCATCTTCTGCCTCTGGTTGCCGTGGAGGTCCTCTCGGCCTATGGTGATAGTTATGAGGTTGCGTGTCCTCATCTCCATCTGGCTGGGGTTCCTCCTGTTCGTGCCGTGTCCTAAGGTACTCAGGACCCTCAGGACGATCTTGCTCAGCTCTCACGTGCCTTATGGCCTGGAATCTTATTGGTCTCTCCACGCGCTCCAACCTCTCGCCTATGGATGCGAGTTGTGTTTGGAGTGTGGTGAACATGGCCATCATGGCTTCAGCTGCGTCTCTATTCTCTTCTCCCATGGTGTGCTACAAAGAAAGAAGACAATTAGGGTGCTCCTAAATTATTAGGAGAGTTTTCTTTTTATATGGGTTTGAAAAAATGCAAAAAGGAAAATTCTAAGGAAAGGAAATTCGAAAAAAAAGGAAACTTCCTAGACAACTTGTGCTAGCTGTCCAATTCGAATTCTTTTAGTATTCTTTTCTTTCCTTTTCTTTTTTTTTTCTTTTTAATTTAACTTAAAATAATGGAAATATGAATTAAACAAAAAGGAAAACGTGAAAGACAATGCAAAAGTGAATCTAAACCCTAGTGATATACGTAGGAGGCTAGATGCACTCGGTTTGGAGTTTGATGTTATTTTTTATTTTTCTTGAATGCGACTTAAACTAATGCAAGAACTAAAAACAAAACAAGCAAAAGGATAGAAACAACCTGGTTTAGGAGCTTTAAGCTCTGATACCAAAATGATACAAGCCTTGATTCAAGGATGTATGCGTGGGCTGTTTGTAGAAGATTAGGTGAGAAACTCAACCTTAGGCTTCTGGATAGGGGTTTTCTGGTTGGTAAACGATGGAAGGGTGAAGTGAACCACACGAGGGTGATGAACCTCGTGATAAATCACAAACTTAGAGCTAGGAGGGCTGGTCTCAACTAGGTTCTAAGCGCACAAGTCTCTCTTGAGAGAAAGCTCATAGGAAAAAGTTCTACTTTATTAATAATCAAAAAGGTTGTCGAACTACAATGCTGGAAGGAGCCTTATTAATATGCTCGACAGCTTGACCTTCTAGGGTCGACTCAAATAAAGAAAAGGAAAGGACAAATTGTGCGTGGTACAACTGGCAAAACAGAAAGAATGAAACTTACAGGCCAAGAAATGGAAGGTGGCCGTCCTTGTGGCATGCAAGTCTTCGATTGGAGTAGGGTTAAGAATCCCCTGACCTCTCTTGCCAGCCCAAGTCTCTGATGCCCTTGTGTTGTCTATTGGACTCTTCCTTGTACTTTTGGCCCATTGTCCTTAGGATCCTTCTAGAAGCTTGTCGACCCATAGGCTCCCTTGATCTGCTTCTTGTCATTGCTCCTTGAGGTACCACTGGTGTAGAGACTTCCTCTAAGTGTATCCTGGAGCTGGTAGCGGTCCGAAGAAGTTGCGCGTGTACTCGGCGGCTGTACCGGCTCCGGCCGGAATGACTTCAACCGGCCAAGTTGATCCCGGAGTCGGCGGTGTCATCCGGTCTGGTCCTATAGGTCGAGGGTCCGGCGGTACTGTCTGGTCCGGTAGGCGCGGCAGATGGTCCTGCTGTCTCGGGCAAGCTTCCTGGTCGGCCAGTCTGGTCTCCTGGCTGGATGTACGACCTGATGTCCTCATCACCGTGGATATTGGAGATGAAAGCGTACACATCTTCAATGGCCCCATTATCTGATCCAAGCAAGCCAAACTTAATACAACACTACAACACCTTCTCAACATCATTCAGGCCAGTTTAGTGTGTGCTAATCTAACCATACTGGTTGTGATTCAAGCCACCAAAACCTCACCAAGAGAGGGGCCTTGGATTGTACTCTTTTTCCCTATTCTTAATTTTTTCCATATGGATTTTCTAAGATAGATTTTTAATGAGACAAGCCCAAGGTACTTTACCACAACCTCTTGGTGAATCAAGGCCCATTGTATCTCATCATCCACGAAATAAGAGAGGAAGAATCAAGTCAAAACATTATTTACTTCTTAGTCTTTGTTTTAGTTGTCTTTATAATTCCCTAAGTATTTCCTTTACTGTTTTGGTAGAATTTTACGAGTCATTTTCAATTTCCTAGACTAATATAAGTACTCTCTTGTATCCTTTTTCTGAAACATCAAATATTTTAATAGCAAATCTCCTTCTTAAACTCGTTTGATCATTCTCTTGAATAAGAAATTTTATAACACTTTCTCATTCTTCTCAAGAGCCAAAAGTCTAAGGGATCTTCATCATCCTTGGAAGTTTCAATTCGATTCACCCCTAACCTAACATGCATGGCCTTTGTCATTCACACAGAGCAAGCAAATAGTCCAAGGATTTTCCACCATCCTTGAGAAGTATCATCCATTTCTCCTTGTTCTCGGATCCATCAAGTTAAGAGCTCACACATCCGCAAGTTACACCATCGTTTCACTCATTCCGCAACTTCAATCCATTCATCCACTCTTCCATAACTATTTGGAGTTGATCAGGGGCTTGATCCGCATCAGGATCACATCACCCTGCTCTCAAGAATCTCTCTCATAGGTGAGATGATCTCCTTTGGGTTGATCCCCCCGCTTGTATCCACCTGAAATTGGGGAAGAACGGAATTTTCAATTAGTTGAATAGCGTGGTTGGCAGAAGAGAAACCTCTCATGATCCCTCTATTCGTCTACAAATCTTCTTCCTCTATCTCTTTGTACCAGGATGGCCTTTTCTATCCATTAGTCCTTTTCTGCTAATTTCAGGATATGGCTTCTCAATTATCTCTAGAGCAGATTTTTTGTTCCGCGGGAAATCATCTCGTTTTGTGTCTTCAAAGCAGAGGGCCCTCTATGCTGATGGGTGTTTTAATGATCTTTTGATTGGAGGTGGGATGGGAGCCTTTCCCCTATCTTTTCTCTCACCATTTGAGGGCCTCACGACTTCGGGCCTTCTTTGGCATGGTTCATCCTCTATCCTCCAATGGGGAGGAGGTGGAGAGCCACAAATTCTCTCCGGGGTGCCTCCTTTTTCCTCAGACAATGCCATTCATCATGAGTGATTCGGTGGCATCGTTCACTGAATTTTTTGAGCTTTTCGTAGTCGAACTTCACAGTGACTATGTGATACAAACTTTGAATCAAGACCATAACACTCGTGAACTGGTTGGAGAAGATGAGGCGAGAAACTTGGCCTTAGACTTCTAGATGGGGGTTTTTTGGTGGGTATTGGATGGTGGAGTGAAGTGAACCACACAAGGCGTGATGAACCTCGTGATAAATCACAACTTAGAAGCTTGGAGGGATGGTCTCAACTAGGGTTCTAAACGATAGAGTTTTTGGAGAAAAAACTCGTAGAAAAGAGTTCTATCTTTATTAATAATCAAAAGTTGTCGAACTAAAATGCTGAAGGAGCCTTATTAATATGCTCGGCAACTTTGACCTTCTAGGATCGACCCAAAATAAAAAATGGAAAAGTTACAAAAGTGCATAAGAAAAATTACAAAAATGAAATAACCAAAAAAGGACAACTACCTAAATTGTTCTTGACTCAATAAATGGAAAATTTACTATTTCTACCCTGCAAAACAGGAAAGGCAAGTATATAATTGAAAACTTACCTTTCTTACCTTTCGGCCAAGAAATGGAAGGTGTCCGACCTTGTGGCATGCATGCGCCTAGCTCTTTGTCTTCAACTTGGAGTAGGGTTACGAAATGGTGGGCTTTGACCTATTTTGCCACGAGAGCCTAAGTCTCTGAAATCCTTTGCAATGTTGAGAAGCCCTCGGATTCTTCCTTATACTCTTGGCCCAATGCTCCTTTTTGTTGGTCTTCTAGGAGCTTGTCTACCCACAAGCTGAACTTATGGAAGAATTCCCTTGTTCTGCTCCTTGTCATGGCTCATGGTGGCACCACTGGTGTAGAGATTTCATCCACGTTCATGCCTTGAAGCTGGTAGATGAGTTGATCCAAGTCTCCTTGTGTAGAGGTGGAAATGGTGGTGCAATCGCGTGAGCCGGCTAGATTGTGCGTGGAGTTGGCCGAGTTGAGATCGGAGCCGACCAGATTGATTTGTGAACCGGCGGTATCACCAGTTGGGCTGGCGGTGTCATTCACGTCGCCGCCAGTTGGGAAGGAGGTTTGGGCCTCTCTGCAGGAAAAGTTGGTCGGCCCGGCCCAGCTGATCAAAAGGCCAGCGGTACCGCTTGGCCCGGAAGACACGCCAAATGGCCCGTCTGTCTCGGGCAAGCTTTTTGATCGGCCATTTTGGTCTTCTGGCCATCCAGACGATCTGATGTCCTCATCATCTCCTCCCCCTTCAGTAGGTTTTGACCTCAAAATTGGCTCATCTGCAAGGAAAGGAGCTAAATCAGTCACATTGAATGTGTTAGACACATTAAACTCACCTGGAAGTTCAATCCGGTAGGCGTTGTTGTTGATCCTCTCCAGTACTCTGAATGGTCCATCTCCTCTTGGGGCCAGCTTGGAACTCCTAAGGTTGAGGAACCTCTCTTGCCGTAGGTGTAGCCACACCCAATCGCCTGGTTGAAAGATCATTTCTCTTCTCCCTTTGTTGGTGGTCCTCTTTTCCAGGTTCTCTGCTACCTTCTTGTGTATCTTCTTAATAAATTATGCCTTACATACTCCATTGAGGTTGGTTATTTCTGCTGGTGGCAGTGGTGTTTGCTCCAAAGGCGTTTGAGGGTTGAAGCGGTAGACCACTTCAAAAGGGGTCTTTTTTGTGGCTGAATGCACTGCTCGGTTGTAAGAAAACTCTATAAATGGCAGACCCTCCATCCATGTCTTGAGATTCTTCCCTAGTATGGTCCTGAGAAGAGTCGACAATGTCCGGTTGACTACTTCAGTTTTGCCATCGGTTTGAGGATGGAAGGTGGTAGAGAAGAGCAGCTTTGTGCCTAGCTTTCTCCAGAGGGTCCTCTAGAAGTGGCTGAGAAATTTGGTGTCTCTGTCTGACACGATTATCCTTGGCAGTGCATGAAGTCGTACTACCTCCCTGAAGAACAGTTATGTTGTTTGTGTGGCATCATTAACATTGGCACATGGTATGAAATGTGTCAGTTTGGAGAATCGGTCCACCACTACAAAGATAGCATCTTTGTGGTTAATCTTGGGTAGACCTAGAAAGAAGTCCATGGAGATGTCTATTCATGGATGTGTAGGTATGGGCAGAGGGAGATACAACTCGTGAGGGTGCACTCGGGACTTCGATTTCTTGCAAGTGATGCATCTTGCACAATGGGCTTCTACTAACCTCTTAATGTGTGGCCAATAGAAGTGCTCCTTGACCACTGCTAGTGTCTTGTCAACACCAAAGTGGCCCATAAGACCTCCTCCATGAGCTTCTCGGATAATAAGCTCTCGTAGAGATCCTTGTGGTATGCACAGCCTTCTTTCCTGGAATAAGAACCCATCATGGATGTAGAACTTGCCATGACTCCCTGTGCCACACTCGTTGTAGCTCTCAGCAAAGTCAGGATCATCCTTATACAAGTCTTTGATGTGCTCAAATCATAGGACCTTTGCTTCCATTGTAGAGATCAAAGCAAACCTCCGTGATAATGCATCGGCTACCAAATTATCCTTGCCCTTCTTGTACTTGATGACGTAAGGGAAGGTTTCTATAAACTTCATCCACCTATCATATCTTTTCTTGAGGTTGGTTTGCCCTCTAAGGTTTTTGAGAGTCTCGTGATCACTGTGGATCACAAACTCCTTGGACAACAATTAATGTTGTCAAGTCTCCAAATCTCGGACTAGGGCATAGAGCTCCTTGTCATAGGTGAGGTAATTCAGTGAGGCCCCACCTAACTTCTCACTGAAGTATGCCACTGGACTTCCTCCTTGGGTTAGCACTGCTCCTATGCCTACTCCAAAGGCATCACATTCCACTTCAAACGTCTTATTGAAATCGGGCAGGACTAGCACTGGTGCATGCGTGAGGCTGTCCTTCAAGGCCTGGACTACCTTCTCTTGAGCTTCTCCCCAGCTAAACCCCACATTCTTCTTTACTACTGCCATCAATGGTGAGGCAATGCTGCTGAAGTTGGGCACGAATCTCCTGTAGAAGCTGGTTAGGCCGTGGAAGCTTCTCACTTGGCTGATGTTGCCCGGTGTTGGCCATTCTTGGATGGCTCAAATCTTTTCTTCATCAACCTGTAAGTCCTATGAACTTACAACAAAGCCTAAGAAAGCAAGCTTGTCAGTACAAAAGATGCACTTCTTGAGATTGGCATAAAGCTCTTCTTATCGAATGGTTTTAAGCACCATCTCAAGATGTGTAAGGTGTTCCCGTAGACATTTACTGTAAACAAGTATGTCATCAAAATAGACTACTACAAACTTACTGATGTACGCCCTAAGAACTTGGTTCATAAGACGCATGAAGGTGCTTGGGGCATTAGTCAACCAAAATGGCATGACTATCCACTCGTAAAGCCCTTGCTTTGTCTGGAAAGTAGTCTTCCACTCATCACCTTCTTTCATTCTAACCTGGTTGATGAGGACATCAGGTCGTACATCCAGCCAGGAGACCAGACTGGCCGACCAGGAAGCTTGCCCGAGACAGCCGGACCATCTGGCACGCCTGCCGGCCCAAGCAGTACCGCCGGACCCTCGACCACAAGGACCAGAGCAGCCAGCATTTCCGGCGGAGAGGCCCAAGCTTCCGGCACGCTTGGTGGCGACGTGGATGACACCGCCGGTCTCTCTGGTGATGCCCCCATCTCCGGGATCAACTTGGCCGGTCCTGAAGGCATTCCGGCCAGTACCTCGCACAATCCAGCCGGTACAGCCGATCTAGCCGAGTACACGCGCATTTCCACTTCTACACAAGAGGACTCGGACCAAATGAGCTACCAGCTCCAGAACATGCACCTAGATGAAGTATCTACACCAGTGGTACCTCAAGGAGCAATGACAAGAAGCAGATCAAGGGCACTCTTCTACAAATTCAGCTTCTGGGTCGACAAGCTCCTAGAGGAAGATCGACTAAGGACAATGGGCCAAAAATGCAAGGAAGAGTCCAATGGCTTCTCAACAACACAAGGGACATCAGAGACTTGGGCTTTAGTGGCAAGAGAGGTCGGGGCCCAAAGATTCTTAACCCTATTCCAAGTCGAAGACTAGGAGCAAGGCGCGTGCATGCCACAAGGACGGCCACCATCCATTTCTTGGCCATGAGGTAAGTTAAGGTAAGTTTCAATTCGAATATATGCCTCTTTCTGTTTTGCAGGGTAGGATCTAGAATATTTACTTTTATTGAGTCAAAGACATTTTAGGAATAGGTCCTTTTTCGATTATGCACTTTTGTATCTTTTCCTTTTGTTCACTTTTGTAAGTTTTCCTTTTCTTATTTGGGTCGACCCTAGAAGGTCAAGCTGTCGAGCATATTAATAAGGCTCCTTCCAGCATTGTAGTTCGACAACCTTTTTTATATTAATAAAGATAGAACTTTTTCCCTAACAAGTTTTCTCTCAAGATTCTTGTGCGCTTAGAATCTAGTTGAGACCAGCCCTCCTAGCTCTAAGTTTGTGATTTATCACGAGGTTCATCACCCCTCGTGTGGTTCACTTCACCTTTCCATCGAATACCAACCCAAAAACCCTTATCCAAGAAGTCTAAGGTCGAGTTTCTCACCTAAACTTCTCCAAACAGCCCACGCGCATACATCCTTGAATCAAGGCTTGTATCACAAGTGGTATCCACTCTTGAGGTCTATCTTGGAGAAAACCGTGGCTCCACTCAGCTCATCTAGCATGTCATCCAACCGTGGTATAGGATGCCGGTACTTGACTATGATGTTGTTGATTGCTCGGCAGTCTACGCACATTCGCCAAGTCCCATCCTTCTTGGGGACTAGCAACACTGATATGGTACATGGACTGAGGCTTTCTCGAACATAGCCTTTCTCCAGGAGCTCGTTAAGCTCCTTCTCAAGCTCCTTGGACTCCTCTGGACTCATCCGGTAGGCTGGTCGATTGGGTAAGGCTGCTGCGGAAATGAGGTCGATCTGGTGCTCTATGCCGCATAAGGTAGGCAAGCCTGTTGATATCTCCTCAGGGAATACGTCGTGGAATTTGTTGAGGAGGGCTACTACTTCAGGAGGTAGCTCTACCTGTTTTTTTTCTACACTCAAAACTTCTTTGAAAACCGTTAGTAACATTAAACTCTTTGAGGGTAAAGCTCTCCGGACATGACTTGGTTGAATGAGAAAATTAGACTTAATGAGTTTCTTTTCCTTACTCATTTTTTTGTTGCAGCTCGTGTACCTGGGCAGGTGTGAGAGAAGCTAGTCTGACCTTTCTCTTATTGTGCATAAAGGTGTAGAGATTGGTTCGGCCATCATGCCTTGTCTCCTTGTCGAACTGTCATGGTCTTCCTAGCAGAAGATGACCAGCTTGCATAGGTACTACGTCACAAACTACCTGATCCTAGTATCTGCCCATACTGAATGGCACGGTTACTTGCTCATGGATCTTGAGCTCCACCTAGTCATCTAGCCATCTCAGTATACCTAGCTTAGGTGCTTTGTCTTCTCTATACCTAGCTTATCAACCATATACGCACTAGCCACGTTAGTGCTAGAACCACCATTTATGATGAGGTTACATACTTTGCCCTTGATGGTGCACCGGCTGTGGAAGATGTTCTCCCTTTGAATGGTCTCGGAGGGGTCCACCATTGCACTAATGATGCGTCTAGTGACCAGTACTTCCCCCACATCAGGGTACTCTATGTCTCCGTATTCTGCTTCTGGTTCAAAGTCCTCTTCATCTTGAGACTCATACTCTCCAGCTTCCGTGATCAGCATGACACAATTGTTTGGGCACTCCCTTGAGATGTGACCGCGATCCATACACTTAAAGCAAGCGATATCACGTGATCTCTGAGGGTTAGAGACTTACTAGCACTACAAGAAAACATTAACATTTCCAACGGCATTTTCGACGGAAATAAAACCATCGGACTTTTCTGACGATTTTGTGATGGATAATCAACGGACAACCGAGGGAAATAAAACCATCGGAGATCCGTCGGTAATTTCTGATGCTCCCAAGGCCATCTGTAAATCGATGGTAAAACCTGACGGTAAACCGTTGAATTTCTGATGAAAGCGTAATCCTCGGGATATCCTCTTGAAACCATCGGAACGTTACCAACGTATCTCAGACCGTCGGTAATATTCCAACAATTTCCCGACGGATTTTGTGTTTTACAATCCGTCGGGAATCTGTCTGCACCCGTCGTCGGAAAACCATCGGAAGTATCCGACCATTGTCGGGCGCCGTCGGCAATCCATCGGAAAAATAAGAATAATCTATTAAAATTTTGTGTTTATCCATCGGTGGTCGGAAACCGTCAGAAATCCGTCGGTTGATAAAGATAAAATCTATTCAAAGTATGTGAATATCTGGTTGTGGTCAGAAACCGTCAGAATTCCGTCGGAAATAGAGAATATTCTGAAGAATAATCTGTTTAAAATTCGTAATTATCTGTTAAAAATTCTTAATAATCTGTTAAAAATTCGTGATAATATCTAATTTTCACTATAAATAAGCTATGATCTTTCACAATTTCAACAGAACCAAAAATTTTAAGAAAATATGTTCTTCGGGTTCTTATGAGTATTTTCGATCGTGGATAGATAAACCTCGATATGATTCAACCACGGGGGAATTGACTGATGAATTTGCGCAAGGTGTTGAAGAGTTCATGGCATTTGCATCAAAAAATAGCATGAATCGGAATACGGTAAAATGTATTGTCCATCTATTAAATGTCGAAATCATAGATTAATCTCTGTTAGAGAAGTACGTAATCATTTATATAGGAATGGATTTATGCCGGGTTACAAAATTTGGTATTCACATGGAGAAACTGATGCAACGATGCAATATTATGGTAGTACTTCAAAAAACGATAGATAGTACTAATGTTCGGGTAGAGGAACCAGCATTAGAAGTTGATATAAACGGAGGTACTGTTCAGATGGTGAATGATGCATTTCGTGAACAAAGAGAATCGTACATTGAAGATATTAGCAGAATAGAGGAACCTAATTTGGAAGCCCGGAAATTTTTTGATATGTTAGATGCATCCAAGCAGCCTTTGTATAAAGGATGTAGAGATGAATTATCGCCTTTATCTGCTACAAGCAGGTTGATGACGATAAAGATGGATTTCAACTTGCCTGAAGATTGTGTGAATGCGATAGCTGATTTTGTTAGAGATATATTACGTGAAGATAATATTGCACCTGCTTCATATTACGAGGTTCAAAAACTTGTATCTGGTCTTGGATTGCCATATTAGATGATCGATGTATGTATTGACAACTGCATGATCTATTGGAGAAATGATGAAAACCGCATGAAGTGCTGATTTTGTCACAAACCTCGATTTCAAGTGACAAGCGGTAGAGTACCTATTCTGCATAAACGGATGTGGTATTTTCCATTAATAGAGAGGTTAAAGAGGTTATGTCAATATGAACACACGGCAAAACCTATGAGATGGTATGCAGAACATAATTTGAATGGAGAAATTGTGCATCCCTCGGATGCAGAAGCACGGAAACATTTTCAACAGGTTTATCCTAGTTTTGCATATGAGCCTAGAAACGTATACCTTGGTTATCTACAGATGGATTCAACCCTTTTGGGAAGCATGGGAGGCAATACTCGTTGTGGCCAGTTATCGTTACACCTTATAATTTGCCTCCTTCTTTGTGCCTGAAACGAGAGTTTTTATTTCTAACAAGAGTTTTTATTTCTAACAATTTTCGTCCCCGGCCCAGAGCATCCTAAGCAATCGCTTGATATTTTCTTACAGCCACTAATTCATGAGTTAAAAATATTATGGGAAAATGGTGTCGAAGCATTCGATGTTTCCAACAAACAGAACTTCTTGATGCGAGCAGTACTTATGTGGACGATAAGTGATTTTCCAGCATATGGTATGTTAGCATGCCCATATTATCAAGATAATGTTGATGTGTTCCAACTGAAACACGGACGAAAGACTAGTTGGTTCGATTGTCATCGTCGATTTCTACCACAAGATCATCCATATCGCCGGAGCACGACATTGTTTAGGAAAAACAAAAAAACATTTTGATGCTCCACCTCCTATTCTTGACGGGAATTATATGATGACTCAACTTAGAGATTTTGGTGCTGACAGAACGGCTTCATGTGGAGGTAACGGACATTACCCTGTTAATGGTTGTGGCGAATACCATAATTGGCACAAGAAGAGCATTTTTTGGGATTTACCATATTGGAAGGACCATTTGTTGCGCCATAATCTAGATGTTATGCACATTGAGAAGAATTTTTTCGACAACATAATGAATACCGTTCTAAATGTGCAAGGATAAACAAAAGATAATTTGAAAGCTAGATTGGATTTGCCGGATATTTGTTCCCGGAAGGAACTATATGTAATGTCAAATGGAAAATCATTGTCTCCCGCATTCCACTTGGATGCGCATGCAAAAGATGAATTCTTTGACTGGATTAAGCATAGTGTCAAATTTCCAGATGGATACGCATCTAATCTTCGTAATTGTGTCGATACTATTGAAAGTAAATTTTCAGGGATGAAAAGTCATGATTGTCATGTTGTCATGCAAAGATTATTCCCATTTACCTTTAGCGATCTACTGCCTAAAAACGTCCACGGAGCAATTGCAGGTACGATGTTTACATTATTTTATATATAAATAATAATAATTTCATATATTATATGATATTAAAATATATTTTTTATGTAGGGATTGTTGTTTTTTCCGAGATTTATGTACAAGATCACTTATTGTAGACGATATCCGAAATTTGGAGGAAACAATACCGGTTCTCATTTGTAACCTGGAGAAAATATTTTCACTAGCATTTTTTTACGTTATGGAGCATCTTCCTATTCACCTCCCTAGAGAAGCAGCACTTGGAGGACCTGTTCAGTACCGATGGATGTATCCTTTTGAGAGATATATGTTCCACCTAAAGAAAAAAATTAAAAATCTTGTCAGGGTTGAAGGTTCAATCGTCGCACAAAGTATTAATGAAGAAACATCTAACTTTGCTAGCTACTATTTTCCATCGCAAGTGCAAACAAAAAATAGACGACCTTCACGACATGATGATGGAGGAGAAAAACCAAGCTATCCAGTGTATGTACCAGAAATATTTGCACAAATTGGACGTTTAAGTGGAAAAGAGAAGACGCGACGCCTATCAGAAAAGGAACACAATCACTTGCATTTGTATATTTTGACAAATTGCGATGACGTTTTAGAATATGAAAGGTACATTCAATTTAATTTTGTTTTTAGTTATTATTATAATTTATTGTTATTTTTTTCATAATTAACAGGATATACATGGAACAAATACATGTTCATTATTCAGATTACAGTGAGAATGAGTTGGTCGAACTTAAAAAAAGCGAATTTGCAAAATGGTTACATTTTTATGTTAGTGTTACCACAATTATATAATTTTCAATAATATTTTACTATATATCTATATATATTTTTATAATTTACTATATTTTATTATTTTTTAGGTTACTACAGGTCCTTCTAGGGGTATAACTTTAAGAAAAATCTAACAATACTCTAGATTCAAAATAAAAAATATATAAATAATGTTTAAAAATTCCTAAAACGTAGCACCACCTCGAGTCACTGCATTACTACTGCTCGAACTCACCTGCATGCAAAAGGAGGCATGAGTAACATAATTACTCAGTGAAACGATCACACCTACCCACATATTCCCATTATACAAGTATGTATATAATTTTGATAATTACTTTATTTAAAAATAAAAACTAGCACGATTGATTCCACAAAAGTTGACACAAATACTACCAATATATATGTATTTAAACCGTGCTTGCCTAAGTCACAACAACTCTTCCTCATCCCTAACCACGTCGGTTTAAGGATTCGGAACCCCCAAAGCCACGTCGGCTTTCCACCACGGCCACGTCGGCCTTTTTGCTCACATCGAGCTCCCGTCACATCGACGGTTGTTTCTGGCCTACCAGCCGTTAATGAACTACGACTCAACACCGCTGTTGTCGTAGCCCAACACCCATCAATGCAGTTGAACCAACTAACGTTGCTCCAATACACCCTACCCGTGTTACGTGAATATCACATTCACCAGAACTTTATTCTCACATTAATAAATCAGCCATTATACTTGCTCAGACTAAATGTTTAATATTTATCTAATAATTATATTAATTCATTTCAATTAATTAATTGATTATGGTTCATTTTATTATACCATAATTTACTATAAATAATTTAATATCTTTAGCCAATAAACCACACATAACAATTTATCTTTCTTAATAATTAGGTCAACATAATAATCTCTCTTAAAATAATAAATTACCCTAATATTTTTACTCTTTTCTCCCACCACACCACACAAGTACACCACCCCATTTCTATTCATTTTTTTATATTTAATTATTTATTATCTAATAAATCCATAATAGGTTTAACTCTTTTTTCCTGATAAAAACACTATTAATTTTTGCAACAATTACTACAACCCTAACAGCACACCTGATTTCAACATCTAATTTTTCTCCCTAAACAAATCACTCATCAAAATACATATACATAATTGTATAATGAAAATCATGGATCATATCTCAGCTCACTGCGAAACCTGGGTTAATGAAATGTTGGAATCGTCGGTCGTGCGTAGATTTCTCTTCCTCCGATGATGGTACATACGAACACCTGGGCTCTCCAACGCTGAACTTTCTACCCCTCTGCTCTGTCGAAATCTCTCTTTTTCTTCTTGTTATTGTTTCTCATGCACGGCTGACTCTAATATCCTTTGACGACAACTTATATAGCCACTAGGGTTAATTACGGTTTCAGAAGAATTGTCCGTTATGCCCTCACTTCTATTTATGTGGACTTCATGGTTTAAATTTAGGACCAGAATTACAAGGTTGATTTCATGAAGTCAGTTTCCTATCCAGATGTTATTGGAAGTATAATGTATTTGATGATTGGAACAAGATTCGACTTGGCATACACAGTAGGTGTAATCAGTAGGTATATGAAAAAACCAACTAATGATCATTGGCAGGCAATAAAATGGGTGATGAGATATATGCAAGGATCAAAAGGACAAGTGTTTTTTACAAGAGCAGAACAAGAGAACATATGTGGAATCAAGACACTGATTCCTAGGAAGAAAGACAAGGTGTTATCTCCTCTTTTCTGCTAGCACAAGAAGCTCTTTCTTCTGCAGTTCTGAAGTCAACTACAACACAAGAAGAGGAACGTTTTTTTTTTTAGCAGATTATGTTCTCAAGATGAAGGTACATCAAACTCTTAAAAAAAAATTTGAAGCAGCTTCTCAAAAGTCAATTTCTGAGGATGTCAGTATGTGTTTTATTCTTTTTGTCTTCTCTTACGAGCATGTAACATTCTCTCTTTGAAGTGGTATAAAAAAAACAGAGGAGGGAGAATTGTAGGAAAGAGAAGCGAGACTAAATAAGAAAAGAGAGATAGAACAAAGTGAGAGCATCTCTTGTAAGGTTCTAAAGGCTCTCAAGAGTAAAGAATACTTAGTGAATTTCGAATTAAACTCGGCCAAGGCGTAGAGATATCTCGAACTCGTAAATCTCTTGTGTCTTTACTGCTTAAATTCAAACACAAACAAACACAAAGCAGGAAACTTGAAATCATAAGTGTATAACACTCACAGTCATACATACAAACTCAAATACCATGATTGAAACAAACTCAAAAGCGAAACACATACCAACCATATAGTTAGCAACTAGAAACATGGATCCCAATCCTGAATAACCCCATATAAACAACTCGACCCGATAATTTTGACCCGCTAAATATGAACCCCAAATATGTTCCCAAATTGAATTCTCCCCCAATTTCATTAACCAACTTTGTTTTTAATTTCTTTTGATAATCATGTGCACAATTCCTGATGAGGGATAAAATCAGTTAGTTCTTTTTAAAATTCTCTTATATATAACAAGAAAATAAATATACTATATATAATTTTACACATGTTTTGTCGTAATCAACACCATCATTACAAGATCGCTGACTTCTTTCAAACGCTAAACCCATAAAAACGAATTCAAAACATCGTTTACATCTTTCGTAGACATGATACTTCCAAACTCCACTTTTAGATATAGGAAAAAAAATCCACGAGTTTGGCTTTTAACAAGGAACACAATAACAAGAGAATATTTGCCATATTGTCTTTCAAACAGACATAATTTCCAAAAAAACTTAATTTTATAACTTTTGAAAATGCAACCAAATTGGAAATAAGCAAAATGTAAACAAGCCAAAGAATAAAAGCCAAAAAATGAAAAAATATATATATGAGGATATAAACAAAATGAAAGCAGTTTCAAAACAGTAAAAAAGAAGTGGATTTTGATGCAAAACGAAACAGTATCAAGATAGATCAACACATTTTTCTTAAGAAAAAATATGAAAATTTCATGTTGGGTACTACAATCGCCAAGTATAAAAAGAAAGTTGGAGCATTCAGGAAAGGCATCTAGAAATCGAGCACACAAGAATACTGCTTAATGGTTTTCTGGTGAATTGGTGAGAGTTTTGTAAGAATTAGAGAGTTTTCTGTTTTGGTTCACTTGAGCATGAAAGAGTCTGCTCTGTCGTGAACAAAACAAGTAAGAGTAGGATATCTTGGGTAGACTAGGAATCGTTTGGGGACAATATACAGGGATAGAATTGTGTAACTGCCAAAGGTAAAATGTGATTTGTTGTAATCAACTTAACAAGATTCTAGTTAATAAAAGCTATCTTTTGTGAAGTGGTTTCTGTTGAGTTTCTACACTAACAATTTGTATCAAAGCCTTTCATCTGGTAAGAAACATTGTTCTTTAATTATAAAACAGGTGAGATTCAGGGGCCATAACATGGAGAACTCGCAACACTTCACTTCGGTAAAACCTCTATTACTGGAAGCAGAAAACTTTGGTTGGTAGAAAGTTCAAATCAAAGCCTTGATCAAAGGAATAGATGAAGATGCTTGGACAGTCGTGGAAGAAGGCTGGACAGAACCCATGATCAAGACAGAAGATGGAAATCTAAAACCCAAACCAAAGAGGGACTAGACAGCTGAAGAAAAGATCATGTCCAAATATAACTCCAAAGCTCTGTATGTGATCTGGACTTCTTTAACTAAGGACCAATTCAAAAGGGTACAAGGATGTGCAACAGCAAAGGAAGCATGGGACTCCCTACAGACATCATATGAAGGAACCAACAACGTGCATCGAACTCGCATTGATATGTTGGCATCGCAGTTTGAAACTCTCACTATGGGAGATGATGAATCAATTGAAGGATTTAGCGGCAAACTCACTTCAATTGCTAATGAAGCCATGGTGTTAGGAAAAAGTATAAAGACAAGAAGCTAGTCAAAAATTCATCCGCTATCTTCCAGACAAGTTCGAGACTCACAGATCAGCGATCAAAGTCTCCTTAAACTCAGATGAAATGAGATTCGACCAGGTTGTTGGAATGATGCTAGCTTATGAACTGGAACAGAATAATAAGAATCTGACAAGGAGCAAAGGTATTGCCTTAACAGTCAGCCAAAAAGAAGATCAAGATGAATGTCTCGAGGAAAAGGTTAGTATGATTGTGAGGAAATACTTCAAAAAACTAGAGAAAGGGCAAAGGAAAGTAGCATTTAATGGACCTAGAGGAGACAATGAAGCTAAGCCTGAGAGGTCTTTCAAGAAAACAGACGTCAAGTGCCATGAATGTGAAGGGATTGGACATTTCAAGGCAGAATGTCCAACTGTCAAGAAACGAGAGAGTCTAAGGTGCAGCGAATGCAAAGGCTATGGTCACGTCAAATTAGAGTGTATTGGGACCACAAGAAGGAAGGAAAAGTCCTTTGTGAGTTATGATGAATCAGAAACTTATGATGATGATGATGAAGATTCAAGTGATATGCTAAACTTCATAGCATACTTGGGTGTAATAGATGAAGAAGCTGAATCAGAATAAGAAGAAGAACTGGAACTTTCGCTATATGATGAGAACAAGATCCTGTGTGAATCCATTGTGAAGATTCGAGCAGAAAACGAAGCCTTAAGTTTGGAAAAACAACAATTGACAAAGGAGAAGCAAGATCTGGAAAAATGTCAAATTTGATAATGGAGGAACTGATCAAGGAACATGAAAAATCAAAAGAAGTAGATGGAATGCTAATAGAACAACTAAGGAATATCAAGATGTTGAGCAAAGGAACTCAGAATCTTGACAAGATTCTTTCAGTTGGTAGAACCAGTCATACAAATTGGGGACTCGGATACTCTGGACACACGATGAATAATGAGACCAGGTTTGTCAAAGCTCAAACAAGGCCAGAATGTCACAGAAGGGAGGAATCCAGAAGTATTAGCAGGAGAAACTATGTCTGTTGGGGTGCAGGATATTCTAGATACGCCCTGAACAGGAGAGCAAGGCCAGAACATCACAGAAGAATGACATCAATAGTCAACATGAGTAACTCAATACATAATCGAGGCTGGTTGTCCACACATGCCAGATATCTTGTAAGACACACTCCACATCGAGAGGTGGAATGCTACTACTGTGGAAAAATGGGGCACATCAAGTCTCAATGCTATCAATTACAGAACAGGATTGGACATCTTTTGAGAGATAATAGATACTAGTTGGATCAAAGGAAGTATAATCAGGCATGGGAAAGAAGCAAGACCTATATGCCTATGCTGCTTACACTACAGGAGAATCATTGAAGCATGTAGATTCAGCCTGGTATTTCGATAGTGGTTGTTCAAGACATATGACTGGATCACAGAAGAACCTATCAAAGGTGGACCAGACAGCAGTAGGAAAAGTGACCTTTGGAGATGGAGCAAAGGGAAAGATCAAAGGTAAAGGAAACACAAGAGACACAACAGCTCCAGAATTTGTCTGTGGACCCTGTGCTAAAGGGAAACAGGTCAAGATACACCATAAATCGGTTCCGGATGTACAGACAAAAAAACCCTTATATCTAATTCATATGGATTTGATGGGGCCAATTCAGCTGGAAAGTATTGCTAGGAAGAAATACATCTTTGTACTAGTGGATGACTTCACCAGGTTTACATGGATAAGGTTTCTGAGAGAAAAGACAGAAACATTTGAGGTTTTCAGGATCCTAGCTCTACAGTTGATGAATGAAAAGAAGTGTACAATCAAAGTCATCAGAAGTGATCATGGCACGGAATTTTAGAATGAGTTGTTTGACAAATTTTGTAGTGAACAAGGAATATTTCATCAATATTATGCCCCCAGAACACCTCAGTAGAATGGAGTTATCAAGAGAAAGAACAGAACTCTTCAAAAGATGGCCAGAGCTATGCTGCATGGCAATCAAGTGGCTAACCATTTCTGGGCTGATGCAATCAGTACAGCATGTTATGTGATAAATCGAATGTACATCAGAAAAGGAACCAGTGTGACGCCATATGAGCTCTGGAAGGGAAAGGCTCCAAGTGTAGGGTACTTTCACTGTTTGGGTGTGAGTGTTATATTCTCAACGAAAGAGATCAGTTGGGAAAATTCAACTCAAGGAGTGATGATGGTATCTTCTAAGGGTATGCAGGATCAAGTATTGCTTACAGAGTGTACAACAAAAAATTGAGGACAATCCAGGAAATAGGGAATGTTGTGTTCAATGAAATATCCTTTCAGGGTTGCTCTTCAAACTTGTTGACAATAGTCCTGATCAGACTACATCAACTCAACAAGAGATAATAGAGGAAACAGAGTCTAAGTGCAATTCAGATACCAACTCAGCTGATGAGATCAGACCACAAGTGCATCGAAATCACTGTGAGAAAGACGTGATAGGAGAAATCAATGGTGAACGAATCACATGCAAAAAGCACATTGACTTCAAAGAAATAGTTAGCTTTGCATGTTTTCTGTCTGTTGTAGAACCCAAGACCTACAAGGAAGCCCTGCAGGATGAGTACTAGATACGATCGATGCAAGAAGAGTTAGAACAATTCGATCGAAGTGATGTATGGATTCTAACACCTAGACCAGCAAACGTGAATGTAGTTAGAACCAAATGGGTATACAAGAACAAACGAGATGAACATGGAAATGTTGTACGCAAAAAAGCTCGATTATTAGTTCAAGGATACTCTCAAATGGAAGACATTGATTTCGATGAAACATTTGCACCAGTTGCTAGGTTAGAATCCATCAGATTTCTGCTAGGTATGGCCTGTTTAACGGGATTCAAACTGCATCAAATGAATGTCAAGAGCGCCTTTCTGAATGGTATTCTTTAAGAAGAAGTTTATGTGGAGCAACCAAAGGGCTTTGAAAATGCTGATAACCCTCATTATGTTTTTAAACTAAAAAAGGCGTTATATGGTCTGAAGCAGGCAACCAGGACTTGGTATGACAGAGTGACATCATTCTTGATCAACCAAGGATAACAGCGTCGAACAGTTGATAAGACCTTATTCATATGAGAAGACAGGACATGATTTATGGTGGTCCAAATTTATATGGATGACATTGTGTTTGGCGCAACAAATCAACATCTGATTGAAAAATTTGTCAAAAAGATGACAGAAGAATTTGAGATGAGCATGGTAGAAGAATTTGGATCCCGCCCATCTTTGGGTTGGCAAAAAATTCTACATGGACGTGTACTCTTGTAGTCGGGATTAAAACGGATTATTGGTAATGGTTCTTCTAGTGAACTCGGGAATTCAACATGGTTGCCTGTTTTGCCACCACGAGCACCGAGGTTTTTACCATATACAAATCCAAAACTTAAGGTGGAAATCTTTTTAAACAAACTTACTAATCAATAGGACAAGGAAATAATTAATGATCTGATTGTAAAAGAAGACCACCATCTCATCTACAAAATTTTTACTCCATCTATACCAATTACAGATAGTTGGGTTTGGCCGTATACAAATAACGGTTCTTATTCTATCAAATCAGGGTACAAACATGTTGTGGACTTCTTACAGCCGATTTCTGCTCAGTCTCAACCACCACTGGAAGATCACCAGGATTTGACTAAGGATATATGGACAATTCAAATACCACCTAAATATAAACATTTTTTGTGGCATTTACTATCTAAGAGTCTTCCGCTTAAATCCCATTTATATCGTCGGAAGATTTCTCAAGATAATATATGCCATAGATGTTGTGGTTTAGAAGAAACGGAACTACATACGTTTTTTATTTGTCCTTATTCTTAGATGATCTGGAAAAAATTGGGTATACTCACTTCTACCATTTGTCAGAGCACATCTAATATTTATGACAATATCAGATATTTAATTGCAAGCTATAATAATTGCCAAATCTCATCTCCTCATAAGTTTATCCCGTTCTACATACTTTGGCGGATATGGAAGTCCAGGAATGATTTAGTTTTTAATAAAAAAGGATATCTCCGTAGACATGGTGCTTCAACAAAGTCTAGACGATGCTACCGAAACGGATCAAACAACAGATAAATATTGATAATGGAAATTCTATACTAAGTGTGGATCGTCTTAATCAACATTGGAAGCTCCCACCAAAATATTGTTTAAAATGTAATTATGATGCATCATATAGAACTGGTAACGAGAATTTTGGCCTTGGTTGGATTATTCATAACGATGAACGATTTTTTCAATATGCAGAAAGAGGAAAATTTCAAAGACGTTCTATAGTTATCGAAGCTGAACTATATGCACTAATTTGGGTGCTGCAATCAGTTTGGTATTTGGGTTTTCAACATGTTATTTTTGAAGGTGATAATCTTACATTATACAATCTGGTCAACCGTAAATGAGCTAGTATGCATCTCCAAGAACATTACATTGATACTATCAGACTTTGGGAATCTATGTTCCAAGGACTCTTATGTACTCACCATCAACAAACAGCAAATCAGGCAGCGGATACTTTAGCATCTAGTGTTCTCATGTCTCATGTTGATTTTTGGAATATTTATCATACTTGTCCTTCCTTTTTAATTCGTGTTGTAAACAATGATTTAAGTAATTAATAATATTTTGATTGCAAAAAATATAGTTTGGTTAATAATTGAATGAATATTTCATTCATTTCATCAATAGTGAGCTATAGTCGGCGCATAGTACCATCAAACGTCTCACAGACTATCCAACATGATAGTTTGTCACAGACTATCCAACATGATAGTTTTTCACAGACTATCCAAGATGATAGTTTGTCACAGACTATCCAACATGATAGTTTGTCACAGACTATCCAACATGATAGTTTGTCACAGACTATCCAACATGATAGTTTGTCACAGACTATCCAACATGATAGTTTGTCATAGACTATCCAACATGATAGTTTGTCCAGACTATCCAACATGATAGTTTGTCACAGACTATCCAACATGATAGTTTGTCACAGACTATCCAACATGATAGTTTGTCACAGACTATCCAACATGATAGTTTGTCACAGACTATCCAACATGATAGTTTGTCACAGACTATCCAACATGATAGTTTGTCCAGACTATCCAACATGATAGTTTGTCACAGACTATCCAACATGATAGTTTGTCACAGACTATCCAACATGATAGTTTGTCACAGACTATCCAACATGATAGTTTGTCACAGACTATCCAACATGATAGTTTGTCACAGACTATCCAACATGATAGTTTGTCACAGACTATCCAACATGATAGTTTGTCACAGACTATCCAACATGATAGTTTGTCACAGACTATCCAACATGATAGTTTGTCCAGACTATCCAACATGATAGTTTGTCACAGACTATCCAACATGATAGATTGTCACAGACTATCCAACATGATAGTTTGTCACAGACTATCCAACATGATAGTTGTCAATATAGAAACTCGACAGAAACCACTTCACAAGATTTATCTTTCATTACCTAAAATCTTGTTAAGTTGATTACAACAAATCACAATTAACCTTTGGCAGTTACACAACTTTATTCCTGTAGATTGTCCCCAAACGATTCCTAATCTAGCCAAGATATCCTACTCTCATCTGTTTTGTTCACGGCAGAGCATACACTTTCTTACTCGAGTGAACCAAAACAAAACACTCTCTAACCCTTACAAAAACTTTCACCAATTCACCAGAAAACCCTAAACAGTATTCTTGTGTGCTCGATTTCTGGATGCCTTTCCTGAATGTTCCAACCTCCTTTTTATATTTGGCGGTTGTAGCACCCAACAGAAAGCTTTCGTTTTTCCTCTTAAAGAATCTATCTTGATCTGTCTTGATGTTGTTTTTTTCTGCATCAAGATCCTTCTCCTTTTATGTTTTGAAGTCGATTCCATTTTGCATGTATCTTCACATATTTTTTTCCTTTTTGCTTGTTTCCATTTTGCTTTTTTCCAATTTGCTTGCATCTTCAATCTCCTCCTTTTTAACTTAATGTGATACTCAAGCAACAGAACAATCCAACAAACACCAAGTATATTTCTAAATACTTGACAATTCCATAACATAACTAGTTTGTTCACAAAACAAATCCACTCGGGTTAAATAAGACAACATAATCTTCAGAGTTTCAAGGCAAACAAAAGAAAACACAAAAGAAAACACAAAAGAAAACAACACTACTTGCTCCCCCATAGTTTAAGCCTGTTTCTTCTAATCCTTGTTATCCTCATCATTATCATCTCCCTCTGCTTGAGTGCACACTTAAGATAAAAACATCAGAAAGCAAAGAGGTAGAGCCAAGATGGAAACAGAACAACAGACATTCCTGAGTTAAGCAGACGCTGCATAAGCTGAATGGGTGCCTAAAACGTATGGTGATCGGCAGGAGATAAGGTAGCCAAAGAACTAGAAGCTTGCCGAGGAACAAATCCACCCAAGTTGGTGTATCAAAACTGGCGTACTAGAGGAACCTTTCCAGTGAAAGCAATGGGATGTTGAACATTCAGCAATAGGAAAATGATACAAGCCTTGATTCAAGGATGTATGCGCGTGGGCTGTTTGTAGAAGATTAGGTGAGAAACTCAACCTTAGGCTTCTGGATAGGGGTTTTCTGGTTGGTAAACGATGGAAGGGTGAAGTGAACCACACGAGGGGTGATGAACCTCGTGATAAATCACAAATTTAGAGCTAGGAGGGCTGGTCTCAACTAGGTTCTAAGCGCACAAGTCTCTCTTGAGAGAAAACTCGTAGGGAAAAAGTTCTACTTTATTAATAATCAAAAGGTTGTCGAACTACAATGCTGGAAGGAGCCTTATTAATATGCTCGACAGCTTGACCTTCTAGGGTCGACACAAATAAAGAAAAGGAAAGTTTACAAAAGTGCACAAAAGGAAAAGATACAAAAGTGCATAACCGAAAAGGACCTATTCCTAAAATGTTCTTGACTCAAAAATGTAAAGCAACTAGATCCTACCCTGCAAAACAGAAAGAGGCATATATTCGAATGTAAACTTACCTTAACTCACCTCACGGCCAAGAAATGGAAGGTGGCCGTCCTTGTGGCATGCACGCGCCTTGCTCCTAGTCTTCGACTTGGAGTAGGGTTAAGTATCTTTGGGCCTTGACCTCTCTTGCCACTAAAGCCCACGTCTCTGATGTTCCTTGTGTTGTTGAGAAGCCTTTGGACTCTAATTTGCTCTTCTGGCCCATTGTCCTTAGCTGCTCTTCCTCTAGAAGCTTGTCGACCCATAAGCTGAATTTGTGGAAGAGTGCTCTTGATCTGCTTCTTGTCATTGCTCCTGGAGGTACCACTGGTGTAGATACTTCCTCTAAGTGCATGTCCTGGAGCTGGTAGCTCATTTGGTCCGAGTCCTCTTGTGTAGAAGTGGAAGTGTGCGTGTACTCGGCTGGATGGCCTGTACCGGCTAGATTGTGCGCGGTACTGGCCGGAATGACTTCAGGACCGGCCAAGTTGATCCCGGAGTCGGCGGTGTCATCAGGGGGACCGGCGGTGTCATTCACGTCCCCACCAAGTGTGCCAGAAGCTTGGGCCCCTCCGCCGGCAATGTTGACCGGTCTGGTCCTATAGGTCGAGGGTCCGGCGGTACTGTCTGGTCCGGCAGGCGCGCCGGATGGTCCTGCTGTCTCGGGCAAGCTTCCTGGTCGGCCAGTCTGGTCTCCTGGCTGGATGTACGACCTGATGTCCTCATCATTCCCTCCCTCTTCAGTAGGTTTTGTCCTCAAAACTGGTTCATCTGCATGGAAAGGGGCCAAGTCAGTGACATTAAACGTATTGGACACATTAAACTCACCTGGAAGCTCGATCCGGTAGGCGTTGTTGTTGATCCTCTCGAGCACTCTGAATGGTCCATCTCCTCTTGGTGCTAGCTTGGAACTCCTTAGGTTTGGGAACCTCTCCTGCTGAGGTGTAGCCACACCCAATCGCCTGGTTGAAAGATCACCTCCTTTCTTCCTTTGTTGGCATGAGTCACGTACTGTCCGGTCCTCTTTTCCAAGTTCTCTGCTACCTTCTGGTGTAACCTCCTTATGAACTCTGCTTTGGATGCTCCGTTGAGGTTGGTCATCTCAGCTGGTGGCAGTGGTGTTTGCTCCAATGGGGTGAGAGGGTTGAAGCCGTATACCACTTCAAATGGGGTCTTCTTGGTTGCTGAGTGCACGGCTCGGTTGTAGGCAAACTCAATGAATGGCAGGCACTCCACCCAAGTCTTTAGGTTCTTACCTAGTGTTGTTCTGAGAAGAGTTGATAGGGTCCTGTTGACAACTTCAGTTTGGCCATCGGTTTGAGGATGGCAAGTGGTTGAGAAGAGTAGCTTCGTGCCTAGTTTTCTCCAAAGGGTCCTCCAGAAATGGCTGAGGAACTTGGTGTCCCTATCTGATACGATGGTCCTTGGCACTCCATGAAGCCGTACTATCTCCCTGAAGAACAGCTCAGCTGTTTGCGTGGCATCATTGACATTGGCACATGGGATGAAATGTGCCATCTTGGAGAATCTGTTCACCACTACAAAGATTGCATCTTTGTGGTTGATCTTGGGCAGACCTAGAACAAAATCCATCGAGATGTCCACCCATGGATGTGTTGGTATGGGCAGTGGGAGATACAACCCGTGAGGTTGCACTCGGACTTTGCCTTCTTGCAAGTAATGCATCTTGCACAATGTGCTTCTACTGTCCTCTTGATGTGTGGCCAGTAGAAGTGCTCCTTGACCACTGCTAGAGTCTTGTCGACACCAAAGTGGCCCATGAGTCCTCCTCCATGAGCTTCTCGGATGATAAGCTCCCTTAGTGATCCTTGTGGTATGCATAGCCTTCTTTCTCGGAACAAGAATCCCTCATGGATGTAGAATTTGCCATGACTCCCTGTGCTACACTCCTTGTAGCTCTCAGCAAGGTCAGGATCATCCTTGTATAGATCCTTGATGTGCTTGAATCCTAGGACCTTTGCCTCCATGGTTGATATCAAGGCAAACCTCCTTGATAGTGCATCGGCTACCACATTGTCTTTGCCCTTCTTGTACTTGATGATGTACGGGAAGGTCTCTATGAACTCCATCCACCTGGCATGTCTCCTCTTGAGATTGGTTTGCCCTCTGAGGTGTTTGAGAGTCTCGTGATCAGTGTGGATCACAAACTCCTTGGACAGCAAGTAATGCTGCCAAGTCTCCAATGCTCGGACAGGGGCATAGAGCTCCTTGTCATAAGTGGGGTAGTTCAGTGAGGCACCACCTAGCTTCTCACTGAAGTATGACACTGGTCTCCCTCCTTGGGTTAGCACTGCTCCTATGCCTATTCCAGAGGCATCACACTCCACTTCAAACGTCTTGTTGAAGTCGGGAAGGACTAGCACTGGTGCGTGTGTAAGGCTGTCCTTCAAGGCCTGGAATGCCTTCTCCTGAGCTTCTCCCCAGCTGAATCCCACGTTCTTCTTTACTACTGCCGTCAGTGGTGAGGCAATACTGCTGAAGTTGGGCACGAATCTCCAATAGAAGCTGGCCAGTCCGTGGAAGCTCCTTACTTGGCTGATATTGCCTGGTGTTGGCCATTCATGTATGGCTCGAATCTTCTCTTCATCAACCTGTAGGCCCTGTGAACTTACAACAAAACCTAAAAAGACAAGTTTATCAGTATAAAAGATGCAGTTCTTGAGATTGGCATAATGCTCTTCTTGTCGAAGGGTTTTAAGTACCATCTCAAGATGTGTGAGGTGTTCCCGTAGGCACTTACTATAAACTAGTATGTCATCAAAGTAAACCACTACAAACTTACTGATGTACGCCCAAAGAACTTGGTTCATAAGGCGCATGAAGGTGCTTGGAGCATTAGTCAAGCCAAATGGCATGACTGTCCACTCGTAGAGCCCTTGCTTTGTCTTGAAAGCAGTCTTCCATTCATCACCTTCTTTCATCCTGACCTGGTGGTATCCACTCTTGAGGTCTATCTTGGAGAAGACCGTAGCTCCACTCAGCTCATCTAGCATGTCATCCAGCCGTGGTATTGGATGCTGGTACTTGACTGTGATGTTGTTGATTGCTCGGCAGTCCACGCACATGCGCCAAGTCCCATCTTTCTTGGGCACTAGTAGCACTGGTACAGCACATGGACTGAGGCTCTCTCGAACATATCCTTTCTCCAGGAGTTCCTTGACTTGCTTCTCAAGCTCCTTGGACTCCTCTGGACTCATCCGGTAGGCTGGCCGGTTGGGTAGGGCTGCTCCGGGCACTAGATCAATCTGGTGTTCTATGCCACGTAAAGGAGGCAAGCCTGCTGGTATCTCCTCTGGAAATACATCCTGGAATTTGTTGAGGAGTGTTGCTACTTCATGAGGTAGCTCTACCTGTACCTGTTCTATACTCAACACTTCCTTGAAAACCATTAGTAACATTAAGTCCTTCGAGGCTAAAGCTCTCCGGACATGACTAGGTTGAATAAGAAAGTTAGACTTGACAAGTTTCTTTTCCTTACTCATTTGGAGTTGTAGCTCATGTACTTGGGCAGGTGTAAGAGGAGCTATGCTGACCTTTCTCTTGTCATGCACGAAGGTGTAGAGATTGGTTCTGCCATCATGCCGGGTCTCTTTGTCAAACTGCCATGGTCTTCCTAGTAGAAGATGGCCAGCTTGCATGGGCACCACGTCGCACACGACCTGGTCTTGGTACTTGCCCACACTGAATGGCACAGTGACTTGCTCATGAATCTTGAGCTCCACTTTGTCATCAAGCCATCTCAGTCTATATGGTCGAGGATGCCGTGTCCTCTCTAGAGCTAGCTTATCAACCATATACGCACTAGCAACGTTATTGCAAGAACCGCCATCTATGATGAGGTTACATACCTTTCCTTTGACGGTGCAACGGCTGTGGAAGATGTTCTCCCTTTGGATGGTCTCTGAAGGATCCACCATTGCACTGAGGATATGTCTAGTGACCAGCACTTCCCCCACATTAGGGTACTCAATGTCACCATATTCTCCTTCTGGTTCATATTCCTCTTCATCTTGGGACTCATATTCTCCTACCTCCGTAATCAGCATGACTCGGTTGTTTGGGCACTCCCTGGAGATGTGTCCACGTCCCCTGCACTTGAAACAAGTTATGTCACGTGATCTTTGAGGGTTAGAAGACTTAACAGGCTCTCTCTGGTCACGGGTGGGTTCAGGAGGCTTGCTCTTGAACCTTGACTCGATCTCTATGCTCTTGCCTTTGTCTACGGTCTTGGGCATGTTGCTTGGTGCCCAAGGTGTCTTAGGCTTGCTGCGGATGTCTTGGCTCTTACGTTTGATGTGCTGTTCAGCTTGCACAGATAGGTGGAACAAGTCCTTGAAGTCGTTGTAGATTTGCCTTTCCACCTTGCAGCTGATCCTTTCTTGGAGTCCATCCAAGAATTGCGCCATCAATGCTTCTTCATCATCATTGAGCTCCAATCTGTTCCTTAACCTCTCGAACTCTTCATAGTACTCCTCTACTGATCTGGTACCCTGCTTAAGAGTACGAAAACGTCGTTGCAAATCCCTATGGAAGTAAGGTGGAACATACCTTTGTCGCATGAGGTCTTTCATGTCGACCCATGAGTCTACGGGCCTCATTCTCTTCCTCCTTCTGTCAGATACCTCACGATCCCACCAGATGAGGGCATTGTCCGTGAGTTGTGCTACTGCCATTGAGACTCTCCTAGGTCCTGGTTGGTTGTAGTGATCAAAGATATGATCCATTCGCTTCTCCCAATCTAGGTAAGCCTCGGGGTCTACTTTTCCTGCAAAAGTTGGAGGAGTTAGTTTAACATCAGGATGAATTACCCGGATATAGGTGTGTTCATCTCCATCCTCATGACGTTTAGGAGGCATTCTTGGTCTCTGGTGAAGACCATATGGCTCAAAGCCATCATCTTCTGCCTCTGGTTGCCGTGGAGGTCCTCTCGGCCTATGGTGATAGTTATGAGGTTGCGTGTCCTCATCTCCATCTGGCTGGGGTTCCTCCTGTTCGTGCCGTGTCCTAAGGTACTCAAGACCCTCAGGACGGTCTTGCTCAGCTCTCACGTGCCTTATGGCCTGGAATCTTACTGGTCTCTCCACGCGCTCCAACCTCTCGCCTATGGATGCGAGTTGTGTTTGGAGTGTGGTGAACATGGCCATCATGGCTTCAGCTGCGTCTCTATTCTCTTCTCCCATGGTGTGCTACAAAGAAAGAAGATAATTAGGGTGCTCCTAAATTATTAGGAGAGTTTCTTTATATGGGATTTGAAAAAAATGCAAAAAGGAAAATCCTAAGGAAAGGAAATTCGAAAAAAAGGAAACTTCCTAGACAACTTGTGCTAGCTGTCCAATTCGAATTCTTTTGTGTATTTTCCTATTTTATTTTCCTTTCTTTTTGTTTTCTTTTTAATTTAACTTAAAACTAATGGAAATATGAATTAAACAAAAAGGAAAACGTGTATGCAATGCAAAAAGTGAATCTAACCCTAGTGATACACGTAGGAGGCTAGATGCACTCGGTTTGGAGTTTGAGGCTATTTTTTTGATTTTTCTTGAATGTGACTTAAACTAATGCAAGAACACAAAACAAAACAAGCAAAAGGATAGAAACAACCTGGTTTAGGAGCTTTAAGCTCTGATACCAAAATGATACAAGCCTTGATTCAAGGATGTATGCGCGTGGGCTGTTTGTAGAAGATTAGGTGAGAAACTCAACCTTAGGCTTCTGGATAGGGGTTTTCTGGTTGGTAAACGATGGAAGGGTGAAGTGAACCACACGAGGGGTGATGAACCTCGTGATAAATCACAAACTTAGAGCTAGGAGGGCTGGTCTCAACTAGGTTCTAAGCGCACAAGTCTCTTTTGAGAGAAAGCTTGTAGGAAAAAGTTCTACTTTATTAATAATCAAAAGGTTGTCGAACTACAATGCTGGAAGGAGCCTTATTAATATGCTCGACAGCTTGACCTTCTAGGGTCGACACAAATAAAGAAAAGGAAAGTTTACAAAAGTGCACAAAAGGAAAAGATACAAAAGTGCATAACCGAAAAAGGACCTATTCCTAAAATGTTCTTGACTCAAAAATGTATAGCAACTAGATCCTACCCTGCAAAACAGAAAGAGGCATATATTCGAATGTAAACTTACCTTAACTCACCTCACGGCCAAGAAATGGAAGGTGGCCGTCCTTGTGGCATGCACGCGCCTTGCTCCTAGTCTTCGACTTGGAATAGGGTTAAGAATCTTTGGGCCCCGACCTCTCTTGCCACTAAAGCCCAAGTCTCTGATGTCCCTTGTGTTGTTGAGAAGCCATTGGACTCTTCCTTGCATTTTTGGCCCATTGTCCTTAGTCGATCTTCCTCTAGGAGCTTGTCGACCCAGAAGCTGAATTTGTAGAAGAGTGCCCTTGATCTGCTTCTTGTCATTGCTCCTTGAGGTACCACTGGTGTAGATACTTCCTCTAGGTGCATGCTCTGGAGCTGGTAGCTCATTTGGTCCGAGTCCTCTTGTGTAGAAGTGGAAGTGTGCGTGTACTCGGCTGGATGGCCTGTACCGGCTGGATTGTGCGCGGTACTGGCCGGAATGACTTCAGAACCGGCCAAGTTGATCCCGGAGTCGGCGGTGTCATCAGGGGGGCCGGCGGTGTCATTCACGTCCCCACCAAGTGTGCCGGAAGCTTTGGCCCCTCCGCCGGCAATGTTGACCGGTCTGGTCCTATAGGTCGAGGGTCCGGCGGTACTGTCTGGTCCGGCAGGCGCGCCGGATGGTCCTGCTGTCTCGGGCAAGCTTCCTGGTCGGCCAGTCTGGTCTCCTGGCTGGATGTACGACCTGATGTCCTCATCAGAAAAGCAGACTGGGAAAGGGCATATGGAACTTCGAGGCAGAATTGCGAGCAAGCTACAGGATATGCTGAAAGAAAATTCGGCCAAAATCGAAAGGCACACGATGCACAACCTTATACACCAGCCGGGCTCGTTTTGGGTTGGGATAATCACTGTTCTGAGTAGGTGCCCAATTATGGCAGCAAATCTTGAATAAGATGGCAAGATCAGGCACGAAGTGAGACGAAAGCAGAGAGCTCCACTTCGTGATAGCACTACCATTCATGAATACAACCAACTCATCGTCAAAGGGTTCAGCTGATTCATCCTCTGAGACAGCATCAACAAGAGAGCTTAAGTCAAAAAGATCATTGATCAGTTCAGGCAAGAACTGGAACACAAACCCTTGAACTGGTACATCCAGACAAGTAGATCTCGTTTTGTTGCTAGGCAAATTAGACAAAAACTCCCAAAGGGCTGTTTTGTCAAATAGAAGAATATCTGTGACTATAGAGCCCATACCAGCCGTAACAACGAAGCGCTCAATCTCTCGGGGAATAGTACCAAACCTCACCTCTCGTTCTTCAAGAAATTGGTGTTGAGAGAAGAGGGTGTACCTTGACGAAGCAGGATCAAAGCGAGACGATGGCGGAGGCGAGGCTGCTGAAGGGGGCTCCTTCTGAGATCGAGTCCATTTGCGAGGCAGAGGGACTGTCTTCGTGCGAGGGCACTTCTGCGATTTGACAGCAGGAGAAGAGAAGTTCAAAACCCTATCGGAGAGAATCTCAACCAAGGCGGCAACAGAGGAGAATTTTGGCCCCGAGACAAGAGAAGGAATCGCTGGTGAATTTGTTGCCGGAACATCAGAGGGAGCATCAGGGGCAGCCGTAGAAGCAATCGGCACAGAGGGTGCTGTAAGTGCGAGAGGATCTTCAACCGGAGCTTCCGAGGAATGCATGTGACCGGTAGAGACAGATCCGGAAGAAGCCAGAGAAGACGGAGAAGACGGTGGCATGCTAGGGCTACTGTTCACGAGCCAAGAAAAACCAGAAAAAGGCCCTCATAGTAAAATAAGCCAAAGAAGTCACGACTCTAAGAGTGATTATAAACACAACGAAGAGGTGTAGTGATTTGACGAGGAGTCACGTCTGTTCCCAAAGAAAATGAACCAATGCAGAAACTTTAAAGAGACACATTTATCAAGATAGTTAAACACACAAATGAGAAAGCACACACGCAATGTAGGTTTTAATGACCAAAAGAATTTTGAGACTCAAGCATATAGAACCAGAGTCATGTTATCCATGAGAAAGAGAGATTCAAATCAAAAGAGATGTAATGTAAACTTTATACAAGCATAGCAGAAAGTGAAAACGAACATTGTGGGATAAAAGAAAAGACATTACCCAATTTGATCCGGAGCAGTATCAAGAACACGACCAAGTCCCACAGACATCCTCAACTTAGATCTGAGTTTTATAACTAGACTTTCACACACTCATACCTTTATCTTTGCAGCTGTAATTGAAACACATCATCCTTACAGAAGGCAGTTGGAGTTTCCTTTGGGTGGAAGAAAAAATAATACAACCTATGTTTCGAGTAATTCAATTTTCCCTCCCTTTTTTTCTTTTCTTTTCTCTTTCTTTTTGATACGATCAACTTTGAGGTTACCATCACTTGACTTCTTAGGTAACCTAGAGTGCTGAGTTATACTTCAATGCGAAGAAACTCAGACATTCCATCCTCAGCTGTTTGACCTCCTTCTAATAAGAACAACTTAATCACTAACGTACATAGGACGGCATGAGTGGCATCTATTTTTCATTAACTTCAAGAGTGTTGGAGTATTTGGACAGAATATGTGCCTCACGTGTCTCGACCTCTGCCCCTGTCTCAGATCAAATCAACTCACCACACAATGTTAGATTTCACAAACAGAAATAGATTTCCGGAGATTTATAAATCTACCAAAATCAAGTGGTTTTATAAGCATATTAGCTAGATGCATATCCGTATTCAAGTGGTCAATCTCGATTAGTTTCTCCTCTACCAAATCACGAATACAATGAGGTATGATATCTATGTGCTTTGTGCGAGAATGTTGTACACGATTCTTTGCAATGTTTATAGCGCTTTCATTATCACAATGAATGAGCAAAGTATTAGAATTCATACCATAGTCAGCAGCCATCTGCTTCATCCACAACAATTGAGTGCAACAGCTTCCAAGGGCAATATACTCTGCTTCAACTGTAGAAAGAGACACACTGTTCTGTTTTTTGTTGTGCCATGAGATCAAGTTGTTCCCCAGAAAGAAACAGCCTCCACTGATGCTTCTGTGATCATCCAAACACCCTGCCCAGTCAGCATCCTAGTAACCAGCAAGATGTTGATTTGTCTCTTTGTTGTATAGAAGACCCAAATTCGTTGTTCCCTTCACATACTTAGTGATCTGCTTTACCCCCTTCAGATGAGATAATTTGGGTTTGGCTTGATACCGAGCGCAGATCCCAACACTGACACACAGATCAGGATGACTGGCAGTGAGATACAAAAGACTCCCAATCATCCCACGATACAATACAGGGTTGACATCTTCACCGTTCTCATCCTTGGACAGTTTCGTATTTGCCCCCATGGGCATCTTTGCTAGTTTGCTTTGATCAAGTCCAAATCGTGTCACCAGGTTCTTGGCATATGTGCTATGTGCAACAAAGATGTGGTCTTTGAACTGCTAAATGTGAAGTCTAAGGAAATGATTTAGCTCTCCTACCATGCTCATCTCGAATTCCTCTGTCATCCTATTGACAAACTTATCAATAAGATTTTGATTTGTTGCTCCAAACACTATATCATCTACATAAATTTGGACCACCATAAATCCTGTCATGTCCTCACAGATGAACAGGGTCTTATCAACTGTTCCACACTGATATCCTTGGTTGATCAAGAATGATGTCAGCTTATCATACCAAGCTCTGGGTGCCTGCTTCAGACCATAATGCCTTCTTTAGCTTAAAAACATGATGAGGGTTATCAGCATTTTCAAAACCCTTTGGTTGCTGCACATAGACCTCTTCTTGAAGAATACCATTCAGAAAAGCACTCTTAACATCCATCTGATGCAGTTTAAATCCCATCAAAGAGGCCATACCTAGCAAAAATCTGATGGATTCTAACCTTGCAACTGGTGCAAATGTTTTATCGAAATCGATGCCTCCAGTTAAGAGTACCCTTGAGCTACCAATTGAGCTTTGTTGCGCACAACATTTCCATGTTCATCTCGTTTATTCTTGAATACCCATTTGGTTCCAACTACATTCACGTTTGCCGGTCTAGGTGTTAGTGTCCATACATCACTTCGGTCGAACTGTTCTAACTCTTCTGGCATTATTCGTATCTAGTATTCATCTAGCAAGGCTTCCTTGTAGGTCTTGAGTTCTACAAAAGACAAAAAACAAGTGAACATGACCATTTCTTTGAAATCAATGTGCTTTTTGCGTGTATTTCGTTCACCATTGATTTCTCCTATCACGTCTTTCTAAAAGTGATTTCGGTGCACCTGTGGTCTGATCTCATCAACTGAATCAGTATCTAAATTGGATTTAGACTCTATTTCCTCTATTATCTCCTTTTGAGTTGATGCAGGCTGATCAACGCTTTTGTCAACAAGTTTGAAGAGCAAACCTTGAGAAGATATGTCATTGAATACAACATTTCATGTCTCGTGGATTGTCTTCCATTTTTTGTTGTACACTCTGTAGGCTGTACTGGCTCCTGCGTACCCCAAGAAGATACCATCATCACTCCTTGAGTCGAATTTTCCCAACTGATCTCTTTCATTGAGAATATAACACTCACATCCAAACACGTGAAAATACCCCACACTTGGAGCCTTTCCATTCCAGAGTTCATATGGTGTCACACTGGTTCCTTTTCTGATATACACTCGATTTATCACATAACATGATGTACTGATTGCATCAGCCCAGAAGTGCTTAGCCACTTGATTGCCATGCAGCATAGCTCTAGCCATTTCTTGAAGAGTTTTGTTCTTTCGTTCAACTACTCCATTCTGATGAGGTGTTCTGGGAGCGGAATATTGATAAAATATTCCTTGTTCACCAAAAAATCTGTCAAACAACTCATTCTGAAACTCTCTACCATGATCACTTTTGGTGACTTTGATCATGCATTTCTTCTCATTCATCAACTGCAGAGCTAGAATCCTGAAAACCTCAAATGTTTCTGTCTTTTCTCTCAAAAATCTCACCCAAGTAAATCTGGTGAAATTGTCCACTAATATAAAGATGCATTTCTTTCCAGCAATGCTTTCCACCTGAATTGGCCCAATCAAATCCATATGAACCAGGTCTAAAGATTCTCTTGTCTGCACATCTGGGACCGATTTATGATGTATCTTGACATGTTTCCCTTTGGCATAGGGTCCATAGACAAATTCAGTATCCAGCTTCAGTTTAGCAGTACCTCGTATTACTTCTTGATTTGATAGCTTCACCATATTCCTCACATTCATGTGCCCAAGTTTTTTATGCCAAAATTGCAGATAATTTATTCTTGCAATGAGGCACCTCTTATAGGGTTTTCATACATAGCAATTGTTCCCTGTCCTGATACCTTGAAGGCGAATCTCATTTAACATATCCATTGGCTTGCACCCAGTACTGGTGAAGGTTACTAATAGGCCTTCATCACACAATTGACTGATGCTTATCAGATTTGCTTTCAGTCCCTCAACTAGATATACACCCTCTAATTATGGAGCCGTTATGCCTCTCGTGTTTCATTTACCTTTAATCTTTCCCTTTGATTTATCTCCAAACGTCACTTTTCCTTTTGTTGTCTGATCCACCTTTCATAGATTATTTTGAGATCCAGTCATATATCTTGAGCAGCCACTATTGAAATACCAGGCAGAATCTGCAAGCTTCTGTGATTCTCATGTAGTGTAAGCAGCATAGGCGTACAAGTCTTGCTTCTTTACCCATGCATGATTATACTTTCTTTGATCCAGGCAGTACCTGTTATCTCTTGAGACTTGATATGCCCCATCTTTCCACAGTAGTAACATTCCACCTCTTGATGGGGAATGTGTCTTGCGGGATATCTAGCCTGATTAGAGATCCAGCCCCGATTATGTCTTGAGTTACTCATGTTGACTCTTGATGTCATTCTTCCATGATATTCTGGTCTTGTTCTCCTGTTCAGGGTGTACCCAGAGTATCCTAGATCCCAAATGGCGTAGTTTGTCCTGCCAACACTTATGGATTCCTCCCTTTTGTGATATTTTGGCCTTGTTTGTGCTTTGACAAACCTGGTCTCACCATTCAGCGTATGTCCACAATATCTGAGGCCCCAATTTGTATGAATGGTTCTTCCAACTGAGAGGATCTTATCAAGATTATGTGTTCCTTTGCTTAACATCTTGATATTCCTTAGCTGTTCTGTTACCCTTCCATCCAGCTTTTTTGATTTCTAACGTTCCTTGATCAATTCCCCCTTCATCAAATTTGACATTTTTTCCAGGTCTTGCTTTTCCTTTGTCAATTGTTGTTTTTCTAGACTTAAAGCTTTGTTTTCTGCTCGGATCTTCACAATGGATTCACGCAGGATCTTGTTCTCATCATATAACAAAAGTTTCAGTTCTTCTTCTTGTTCTGATTCAGCTTCTTCATCAATTACTCCCAAGTATGCTATGAAGTTTAGCATATCATCTGAATCTTCATTGTCATCATCAGAGTCTGACTCATCATAGCTTACAAAAGACTTTTCCTTCCTTTTTTGGCCCCAATACACTCTGATTTGACGTGACCATAGCCTTTACATTCGCTACACCTGAGACTCTCTTGTTTCTTGACAGTTGGATATTCAGCCTTGAAGTGTCCAATCCCTTCACATTCATGGCACTTGACGTCAGTTTTCTTGAAAGACCTCTCAGGCTTAGCTTCATAATCTCCTTTAGGTCCATTGAATGCTCCTTTCCTTTGTCCTTTCTCCAACTTTATGAAGTATTTCCTTAGAATCATACAGACCTTTTCCTCGAGACATTCATCTTGATCTTCTTTTTGACTGACTGTTAAGGTAATACCTTTACTTCTTGTCTGATTGTTCTTATTCTGTTCTAGTTCATAAGCTTGCATCATTCCAACAACCTGGTCAAACCTCATCTCATCCAAATTCAAAGAAACTTCGATTGCTGATATGTGTGTTTGGAACTTATCAGGGAGGCAGCGGAGGAATTTTTTGACCAGCTTCTTGTCTTTATATTTTTTTCCTAGCAAAATGGCTTCATTAGCAATTGAACTCAGCTTACCACTAAAACCTTCAATTGATTCATCATCTCCCATAGTGAGAGTTTCAAACTGTGATAACAACATATCAATGCGAGTTCGGGGTACATTGCTGGTTCCTTCATATGAGGTCTGTAGAGAATCCCATGCTTCCTTCGCTGTTGCGCATCCTTGTACCGTTTTGAATTGGTCCTTAGTTAAAGATGTCCAGATCACAGACAGAGAGCTTTGAATTATATTTGGACATGATCTACTCTTCAGCTGTCCAATCCCTTTTTGGTTTGGGTTTCAGATTTCCATCTTCTGTCTTGATCGTAGGCTCTGTCCATCCTTCTTCCACAACCGTCCAAGAATCTTCATCTATTCCTTTGATCAAGGCTTTGATTTGAACTTTCCACAACCAAAGTTCTCTGCTTCCACTAACAGAGGTTTAACCGAAGTGAAGTGCTGCAAGTTCTCCATGTTATGGTCCCTGAATCTCACCTGTTTTATAATTAAAGAACAATGTTTCTTACCAAATGAAAGCTCTGATACCAATTGTTAATGTAGAAACTCAACAGAAACCACTTCACAAGAGATATCTTTTATTAACTAGAATCGTGTTATGTTGATTACAAAAAATCACACATAACCTTTGGCAGTTACACACCTCTACCCCTATATATTGTCCCCAAACGATTCCTAGTCTACCCAAGACACTTTCTTGCTCAAGTCAACCAAAAAAAACACTCTCTAACCCTTACAAAAACTCTCACCAATTCACTAGAAAAACCCTAAGCAGTATTCTTGTGTGCTCGATTTCTGGATGCCTTTCCTGAATGCTCCAACCTCTTTTTTATACTTGGCGGTTGTAGCACCCAACAAGAAGCTTTCCTTTTTCCTCTTAAGGAATCTATCTCGATATGTTTTGATATTGTTTCTTTTCTCCATCAAGATCCACTTCTCGTTTCCTGTTTTGAAGCTCTTTCCATTTTGCTTGTATCTTCACATATTCTTTTCTTTTTTGCTTGTTTCCATTTTGTTTGTTTCCAATTTGCTTGCATCTTCAATAGTTTGTAACAAACTATCAAACATGATAATTTGTAACAAACTATCAAACATGATAATTTGTAACAAACTATCTAACATTATAGTTTGTAACAAACTGATCCAACATTATAGTTTGTAACAAACTGATCCAACATTATAGTTTGTAACAAACTGATCCAACATTATAGTTTGTAACAAACTGATCCAACATTATAGTTTGTAACAAACTGATCCAACATGATAGTTTGTAACAAACTATCCAACATGATAGTTTGTAACAAACTATCCAACATGATAGTTTGTAACAAACTATCCAACATGATAGTTTGTAACAAACTATCCAAAATGATAGTTTGTAACAAACTATCCAACATGATAGTTTGTAACAAACTATCCAACATGATAGTTTGTAACAAACTATCCAACATGATAGTTTGTAACAAACTATCCAACATGATAGTTTGTAACAAACTATCCAACATGATAGTTTGTAACAAACTATCCAACATGATAGTTTGTAACAAACTATCCAACATGATAGTTTGTAACAAACTATCCAACATGATAGTTTGTAACAAACTATCCAACATGATAGTTTGTAGAACTTCTTCCGCTTCAGGTTCCGATGGTTCCTAAAACTGGTGTGAAGGTTCGGTTTCAGGAATTGTATGGGGGTGAATGTGTATTGTGGAGAGAGGCTAGAGGCTTCTCTAGTAGCAATGGTTGATGGGTTTGACGAGACCGATGAAATTTGGCTGGAGAAAGACGGGATTTGTCTTCTACCTCAATTTGGTTGAAGTATAAACTTCAGGTTTGATGCTCCCTGATGTAAGATTGAATATTAATCTCACAAGCGGTACGGCCGTGACTCGCAAGACCGAGAATCTCTCTTGGCTTAAGCGGGCAAGGGAACTAAAAGGAGGGAGTTTTGATCGAATCACATGATCAAAGGTGAACCAAGGGAGTTTGAATCTCTCAAACTAACCTGGCTGTGGCTTCAATAGAAAGGAAGTGAATCACACACTTTATTTCTAAAGAACAAGAACAAAACTCAAAGACAAGGCTTTGAAGAAAATACTTTGTATTCAACTTTTATTTCAATGGTGGTCTATCTTTACAATGAGGTCGTGCTGAGCTTATATAGTGCTCCTAGCAATGGTCCTAAACCTAAAAAGGAGAAAAGGAAATCATACATTTAAAATATATGGCTGTTGGCCATTAATGTCTAGTTTGGCCAACAAGGAAAGTGTATATGCTTGTATCTTGAGAGCTTTGGGGCGAATGTAATGTGTCTAGGTACATCCTGGATACTTTGGAAAGTCTTCAATACGTGCCCAAGTTGCAAGGAATAGAGATATTGCAATCTGAACACATTAAGTGCACTTCGGTCCATATATGGCAAGTCTTGGAGGAAAGGGATTCGCCTGATCCTCTGGTGGCTGGTGCATGGTAGGTTTATTTTGGGCTTCGTTAGGGCCTTAATAATATCTCATGGACGCCATGTTTTGGTTTGCAAGTGATTAAACCAGTTGGCCATCTCACTTGCCATAAACGGCTCCAATCGGTTCATTTGAAGGCACGGATGGACCCGCCTGGTCCAAGGAGTGTTTGAGCTTCTAGAAGTGCTTAAGGGAGCTCCTAGAAGTACCAAAAAGTCTCCTGGTCGCCAAACAAACGTTTGGAGACTTTCATATAAGGAAAGTTCCAAATATGGTAAGTTTCGAAAACTCCAACTTGATGTATGGTGCATGACTTGATCTGGCCTTGTTTGGGGTAAGCTCCATGTCGCCATGTGTCCTCTGTGAGTCAGGATTATAGGCCAGGTTTGATCTTGGCGCCGCTTCTTGGTTAAGCTTGGATTCATGAAGATACACCCATGTATCCTTTTGCGCGTATTTGGCCGCCTTTGTGTTCCTTGGGCCGGCCGGGCTGGGCAGTTGGCCGGGGGTTGTGCCGATGACCTCATCATACCCTCCCCCTTCGAAATGTTTTGGTCTCAAAACATTTTGGCCTGCACATAGAGAAGGCAAGTTAATACCATGATTTACTTGTGGGTTTAGGGCATTACCTCGGTTTATGGCCCTTATATGGTTTGGATGTGGCCATGGTGCATCTGGCGGTTGCTCCTTGATAAGAAAGGAAGAAATTACTCCTTTCCATTGCAGCTGGTTTATTTGCTTTGCCTCCAAGGTGTTGGGTTCTCCATGGTCTCCTCTTGATTCCGAACATCGGTTTAATGTAGGAGGTGGGTCTTCTTGATCTTTGTTGAATCCTTTCTTTATTAGACCTGTTTCAAAAACTTTTGGCAAAGACAAGTGCATTATGCTTGTACTGGAAATTTCAAATTGAAGCTCCTTTATTGCCTTAACACTTTTAGGCTTAACATTTTCGAGTTCTACTTGTAAGCTTGTTATTAGTTGTCTAGTTGGGCATGTCTTAGCAAAGTGTCCTCTTTCTTGACATCTAAAGCATATAATTTCATCTGTTTTACCATTGTTAGAGGACTTACCTGGCGTTTCCTTGACGTGTATTCTAAGCAATGGCTTTGATGGTTTCATGTGTGCTATGGCTTGAGCCTTTTGAACTTGCTGGTCAATTTTTGGTTTGACCATCGGCTTAGCTACCTTTTTTCCTTCTAAGGTGTTTGAAAACACGTTGTTATTCTCAGAGAAGTAGGCAAGCTTTGGCTTATGAAAGGGCTGCATGTTTGGTGTAGACATCTCACTCCTTGATGTTGTTAGGTGCATAGGTTGTGTGGTGATGTTTCTGCGTGTTTGGTGCTTTTTCACAAACTCCCTATACATTCGTGCCTTAAGGTCTCCCCAATCAAGGACTGGTTTGTTGTAGAAGGTCCGTGATACAAGCCTCGATTCAAGGCTCATATGCGTGTGGGCTGTTTGGAGAAGGTTAGGTGAGAAACTCGACCTTAGACTTCTTGGATAGGGGTTTTTGGGTTGGTATTCGGTGGAAAGGTAAAGTGAACCACACGAGGGGTGATGAACCTCGTGATAAATCACAAACTTAGAGCTAGGAGGGCTGGTCTCAACTAGATTCTAAGCGCACAAGATTCTTGAGAGAAAACTTGTTGGGGAAAAAGTTCAATCTTTATTAATATCAAAAAGGTTGTTGAACTACAATGCTGGAAGGAGCCTTATTAATATGCTCGACAGCTTGACCTTCTAGGATCGACCCAAATAAGCAAAGGAAAACTTACAAAAGTGCACAAAAAGGAAAAGATACAAAAGTGTATAATCGAAAAAGGACCTATTCCTAAAATGTCTTTGACTCAATAAAAGTAAATATTCTAGATCCTACCCTGCAAAACAGAAAGAGGCATATATTCGAATTGAAACTTACCTTGACTTACCTCATGGCCAAGAAATGGAAGGTGGCCGTCCTTGCGGCATGCACGTGCCTTGCTCCTAGTCTTCGACTTGGAGTAGGGTTAAGAATCTTTGGGCCCTGACCTCTCTTTCCACTAAAGCCCAAGTCTCTGATGTCCCTTGTGTTGTTGAGAAGCCATTGGACTCTTCCTTGCATTTTTGTCCCATTGTCCTTAGTCGATCTTCCTCTAGGAGCTTGTCGACCCATAAGTTGAATTTGTGGAAGAGTGCCCTTGATCTGCTTCTTGTCATTGCTCCTTGAGGTACCACTGGTGTAGATACTTCCTCTAGGTGCATGTCCTGGAGCTGGTAGCTCATTTGGTCCGAGTCCTCTTGTGTAGAAGTGGAATTGCGCGTGTACTCGGCTGGATCGGCTGTACCGGCTGGATTGTGCGAGGTACTGGCCGGAATGCGTTCAGGACCGGCCAAGTTGATCCCGGAGGGACCGGCGGTGTCATCCACGTCGCCACCAAGTGTGCCAGAAGCTTGGGCCTCTCCGCCGGCAATGCTGACAACTTCAGTTTGGCCATCGGTTTGAGGATGGCAAGTGGTAGAGAAGAGTAGCTTCGTGCCTAGCTTTCTCCAAAGGGTCCTCCAGAAATGGCTGAGGAACTTGGTGTCCCTGTCTGATACGATGGTCCTTGGCACTCCATGAAGCCGTACTATCTCCCTGAAGAACAGCTCAGCTGTTTGTGTTGCATCATTGACATTGGCACATGGAATGAAGTGTGCCATCTTGGAGAATCTGTCCACCACCACAAAGATTGCGTCTTTGTGGTTGATCTTGGGCAGACCTAAAACAAAGTCCATCGATATGTCCACCCATGGATGTGTTGGTATGGGCAGTGGGAGATACAACCCGTGAGGTTGCACTCGGGACTTTGCCTTCTTGCAAGTGATGCATCTTGCACAATGTGCTTCTACTGTCCTCTTGATGTGTGGCCAGTAGAAGTGCTCCTTGACCACTGCTAGAGTCTTGTCGACACCAAAGTGGCCCATGAGTCCTCCTCCATGAGCTTCTCGGATGATAAGCTCCCTTAGTGATCCTTGTGGTATGCATAGCCTTCTTTCTCGGAACAAGAATCCCTCATGGATGTAGAATTTGCCATGACTCCCTGTGCTACACTCCTTGTAGCTCTCAGCAAGGTCAGGATCATCCTTGTATAGATCCTTGATGTGCTTGAATCCTAGGACCTTTGCCTCCATGGTTGATATCAAGGCAAACCTCCTTGATAGTGCATCGGCTACCACATTGTCTTTGCCCTTCTTGTACTTGATGATGTACGGGAAGGTCTCTATGAACTCCATCCACCTGGCATGTCTCCTCTTGAGATTGGTTTGCCCTCTGAGGTGTTTGAGAGTCTCATGATCAGTGTGGATCACAAACTCCTTGGACAGCAAGTAATGCTGCCAAGTCTCCAATGCTCGGACAGGGGCATAGAGCTCCTTGTCATAAGTGGGGTAGTTCAGTGAGGCACCACCTAGCTTCTCACTGAAGTATGACACTGGTCTCCCTCCTTGGGTTAGCACTGCTCCTATGCCTATTCCAGAGGCATCACACTCCACTTCAAACATCTTGTTGAAGTCGGGCAGGACTAGCACTGGTGCATGTGTAAGGCTGTCCTTCAAGGCCTGGAATGCCTTCTCCTGAGCTTCTCCCCAGCTGAATCCCACGTTCTTCTTTACTACTGCCGTCAGTGGTGAGGCAATACTGCTGAAGTTGGGCACGAATCTCCAATAGAAGCTGGCCAGTCCGTGGAAGCTCCTTACTTGGCTGATATTGCCTGGTGTTGGCCATTCATGTATGGCTCGAATCTTCTCTTCATCAACCTGTAGGCCCTGTGAACTTACAACAAAACCTAAAAAGACAAGTTTATCAGTATAAAAGATGCAGTTCTTGAGATTGGCATAATGCTCTTCTTGTCGAAGGGTTTTAAGTACCATCTCAAGATGTGTGAGGTGTTCCCGTAGGCACTTACTATAAACTAGTATGTCATCAAAGTAAACCACTACAAACTTACTGATGTACGCCCAAAGAACTTGGTTCATAAGGCGCATGAAGGTGCTTGGAGCATTAGTCAAGCCAAATGGCATGACTGTCCACTCGTAGAGCCCTTGCTTTGTCTTGAAAGCAGTCTTCCATTCATCACCTTCTTTCATCCTGACCTGGTGGTATCCACTCTTGAGGTCTATCTTGGAGAAGACCGTAGCTCCACTCAGCTCATCTAGCATGTCATCCAGCCGTGGTATTGGATGCTGGTACTTGACTGTGATGTTGTTGATTGCTCGGCAGTCCACGCACATGCGCCAAGTCCCATCTTTCTTGGGCACTAGTAGCACTGGTACAGCACATGGACTGAGGCTCTCTCGAACATATCCTTTCTCCAGGAGTTCCTTGACTTGCTTCTCAAGCTCCTTGGACTCCTCTGGACTCATCCGGTAGGCTGGCCGGTTGGGTAGGGCTGCTCCGGGCACTAGATCAATCTGGTGTTCTATGCCACGTAAAGGAGGCAAGCCTGCTGGTATCTCCTCTGGGAACACATCCTGGAACTTGTTGAGGAGAGTTGCCACTTCAGGAGGTAGCTCTACCTGTTCTTTTTCTACATTCAACACTTCTTTGAAAACCATTAGTAGCATTAGATCCTCCGAGGCTAAAGCTCTCCGGACATGACTCGGTTGAATAAGAAAATTAGATTTAATGAGCTTCTTTTCCTTACTCATTTGCTGTTGAAGCTCATGTACCTGGGCAGGTGTGAGAGGAGCTAGGCTGACCTTTCTCTTGTCATGCACGAAAGTGTAGAGATTGGTTCGGCCATCATGCCTGGTCTCCTTGTCAAACTGCCATGGCCTTCCTAGCAGAAGATGGCCAGCTTGCATGGGTACCACGTCGCACACGACCTGGTCTTGGTACTTGCCCACACTGAATGGCACAGTGACTTGCTCATGAATCTTGAGCTCCACTTTGTCATCAAGCCATCTCAGTCTATATGGTCGAGGATGCCGTGTCCTCTCTAGAGCTAGCTTATCAACCATATACGCACTAGCAACGTTATTGCAAGAACCGCCATCTATGATGAGGTTACATACCTTTCCTTTGACGGTGCAACGGCTGTGGAAGATGTTCTCCCTTTGGATGGTCTCTGAAGGATCCACCATTGCACTGAGGATACGTCTAGTGACCAGCACTTCCCCCACATCAGGGTACTCAATGTCACCATATTCTCCTTCTGGCTCATAGTCCTCTTCATCTTGGGACTCATATTCTCCTGCCTCCGTAATCAGCATGACTCGGTTGTTTGGGCACTCCCTTGAGATGTGTCCACGTCCCCTGCACTTGAAACAAGTTATGTCACGTGATCTTTGAGGGTTAGAAGACTTACCAGGCTCTCTCTGGTCACGGGTGGGTTCAGGAGGCTTGCTCTTGAACCTTGACTCGATCTCTAGGCTTTTGCCTTTGTCCACTGTCTTAGGCATGTTGCTTGGTGCCCAAGGTGTCCTAGGCTTGCTGCGGATGTCTTGGCTCTTACGTTTGATGTGCTGTTCAGCTTGCACAGATAGGCTGAACAAGTCTTTGAAATCGTTGTAGATTTGCCTTTCCACCTTGCAGCTGATCCTTTCTTGGAGTCCATCCAAGAATTGTGCCATCAATACTTCTTCATCATCATTGAGCTCCAATCTGTTCCTTAACTTCTCGAACTCTTCATAGTATTCTTCTACTGATCTGGTACCCTGCTTAAGAGTACGAAAACGACGTTGCAAATCTCTATGAAAGTAAGGTGGAACAAACCTTTGTCGCATGAGGTCCTTCATGTCGACCCATGAGTCTACGGGTCTCATTCTCTTCCTCCTTCTGTCAGATACCTCACGATCCCACCAGATGAGGGCATTGTCCGTGAGTTGTGCTACTGCCATTGAGACTCTCCTAGGTCCTGGTTGGTTGTAGTGATCAAAGATATGATCCATTCGCTTCTCCCAATCTAGGTACGCCTCGGGGTCTACTTTTCCTGCAAAACTAGGAGGAGTTAGCTTAACATCAGGATGAATTACCCGGTTGTAGGTGTGTTCATCTCCATCCTCATGACGTCTAGGAGGCATTCTTGGTCTCTGGTGAAGACCATATGGCTCAAAGCCATCATCTTCTGCCTCTGGTTGCCGTGGAGGTCCTCTCGGCCTATGGTGATAGTTATGAGGTTGCGTGTCCTCATCTCCATCTGGCTGGGGTTCCTCCTGTTCGTGCCGTGTCCTAAGGTACTCAGGACCCTCAGGACGGTCTTGCTCAGCTCTCACGTGCCTTATGGCCTGGAATCTTACTGGTCTCTCCACGCGCTCCAACCTCTCGCCTATGGATGCGAGTTGTGTTTGGAGTGTGGTGAACATGGCCATCATGGCTTCAGCTGCGTCTCTATTCTCTTCTCCCATGGTGTGCTACAAAGAAAGAAGACAATTAGGGTGCTCCTAAATTATTAGGAGGGTTTTCTTTTTATATGGGGTTGAAAAAAATGCAAAAAGGAAAAATCTTAAGGAAAGGAAATTCGACTACAAGAAAAAGGAAACTTCCTAGACAACTTGTGCTAGCTGTCCAATTCGAAATATCTTGGGTATTTTCCTATTCTCTTTCTTTCCTTTTTCTTTTCTTTTCTTTTTCTTTTTAATTTAACTTAAAATTAATGGAAATATGAATTAAACAAAAAGGAAAACGTGAAAGACAATGCAAAAGTGAATCTAAACCCTAGTGATACACGTAGGAGGCTAGATGCACTCGGTTTGGAGTTTGATGGTATTTTTTTTGATTTTTCTTGAATACGACTTAAACTAATGCAAGAACTAGAAATAAGACAAGCAAAAGGATAGAAACAACCTGGTTTAGGAGCTTTAAGCTCTGATACCAAAATGATACAAGCCTTGATTCAAGGATGTATGCGTGTGGGCTGTTTGTAGAAGATTAGGTGAGAAACTCAACCTTAGGCTTCTGGATAGGGGTTTTCTGGTTGGTAAACGATGGAAGGGTGAAGTGAACCACACGAGGGGTGATGAACCTCGTGATAAATCACAAACTTAGAGCTAGGAGGGCTGGTCTCAACTAGGTTCTAAGCGCACAAGTCTCTCTTGAGAGAAAGCTCATAGGAAAAAGTTCTACTTTATTAATAATCAAAAAGGTTGTCGAACTACAATGCTGGAAGGAGCCTTATTAATATGCTCGACAGCTTGACCTTCTAGGGTCGACACAAATAAAGAAAAAGGAAAGTTTACAAAAGTGCACAAAAGGAAAAGATACAAAAGTGCATAACCGAAAAAGGACCTATTCCTAAAATGTTCTTGACTCAAAAATGTAAAGCAACTAGATCCTACCCTGCAAAACAGAAAGAGGCATATATTCGAATGTAAACTTACCTTAACTCACCTCACGGCCAAGAAATGGAAGGTGGCCGTCCTTGTGGCATGCACGCGCCTTGCTCCTAGTCTTCGACTTGGAGTAGGGTTAAGAATCTTTGGGCCCTGACCTCTCTTGCCACTAAAGCCCAAGTCTCTGATGTCCCTTGTGTTGTTGAGAAGCTATTGGACTCTTCCTTGTACTTTTGGCCCATTGTCCTTAGTCGATCTTCTTCTAGAAGCTTGTCGACCCATAGGCTGAATTTGTGGAAGAATGCCCTTGATCTGCTTCTTGTCACTGCTCCTTGAGGTACCACTGGTGTAGAGACTTCCTCTAAGTGCATATCCTGGAGCTGGTAGCTCATTTGGTCCGAGTCCTCTTGTGTAGAAGTGGAAGTGCGCGTGTACTCGGCTGGATCGGCTGTACCGGCTGGATTGTGCGCGGTACTGGCCGGAATGACTTCAGGACCGGCCAAGTTGATCCCGGAGTCGGCGGTGTCATCAGAGGGATCGGCGGTGTCATTCACGTCCCTACCAAGTGTGCCGGAAGCTTGGGCCTCTCTGCCGGCAATGTTGACCGGTCTGGTCCTATAGGTCGAGGGTCCGGCGGTACTGTCTGGTCCGGCAGGCGCAGCAGATGGTCCTGCTGTCTCGGGCAAGCTTCCTGGTCGGCCAGTCTGGTCTCCTGGCTCGATGTACGACCTGATGTCCTCATCACCGTGGATATTGGAGATGAAAGCGTATACATCTTCAATGGCCCCATTATCTGATCCAAGCAAGCCAAACTTAATACAACACTACAACACCTTCTCAACATCATTCAGGCCAGTTTAGTGTGTGCTAATCTAACCATATTCGTTGTGATTCAAGCCACCAAAACCTCACCAAGAGAGGGGCCTTGGATTGTACTCTTTTTCCCTATTCTTAATTTTTTCCCAATGGATTTTCTAAGATAGATTTTTAGTGAGACAAGCCCAAGGTACTTTACCACAACCTCTTGGTGAATCAAGGCCCATTGTATCTCATCATCCACGAAATAAGAGAGGAAGAATCAAGTCAAAACATTATTTACTTCTTAGTCTTTGTTTTAGTTGTCTTTATAATTCCCTAAGTATTTCCTTTACTGTTTGGTAGAATTTTACGAGTCATTTTCAATTTCCTAGACTAATATAAGTACTCTCTTGTATCCTTTTTTCTGAATCATCAAATATTTTAATAGCAAATCTCCTTCTTAAACTCGTTTGATCATTCTCTTGAATAAGAAATTTTATAACACTTTCTCATTCTTCTCAAGAGCCAAAAGTCTAAGGGATCTTCATCATCCTTGGAAGTTTCAATTCGATTCACCCCTAACCTAACATGCATGGCCTTTGTCATTCACACAGAGCAAGCAAATAGTCCAAGGATTTTCCACCATCCTTGAGAAGTATCATCCATTTCTCCTTGTTCTCGGATCCATCAAGTTAAGAGCTCACACATCCGCAAGTTACACCATCGTTTCACTCATTCCGCAACTTCAATCCATTCATCCACTCTTCCATAACTATTTGGAGTTGATCAGGGGCTTGATCCGCATCAGGATCACATCACCCTGCTCTCAAGAATCTCTCTCATAGGTGAGATGATCTCCTTTGGGTTGATCCCCCCGCTTGTATCCACCTGAAATTGGGGAAGAACGGAATTTTCAGTTAGTTGAATAGCGTGGTTGGCAGAAGAGAAACCTCTCATGATCCCTCTATTCGTCTACAATTCTTCTTCCTCTATCTCTTTGTACCAGGATGGCCTTTTCTCTCCATTAGTCCTTTTCTGCTAATTTCAGGATATGGCTTCTCAATTATCTCTAGAGCAGATTTTTTGTTCCGCGGGAAATCATCTCGTTTTGTGTCTTCAAAGCAGAGGGCCCTCTATGCTGATGGGTGTTTTAATGATCTTTTGATTGGAGGTGGGATGGGAGCCTTTCCCCTAGCTTTTCTCTCACCATTTGAGGGCCTCACGACTTCGGGCCTTCTTTGGCATGGTTCATCCTCTATCCTCCAATGGGGAGGAGGTGGAGAGCCACAAATTCTCTCCGGGGCGCCTCCTTTTTCCTCGGACAATGCCATTCATCATGAGTGATTCGGTGGCATCGTTCACTGAATTTTTTGAGCTTTTCGTAGTCGAACTTCACAGTGACTATGTGATACAAACTTTGAATCAAGACCATAACACTCGTGAACTGGTTGGAGAAGATGAGGCGAGAAACTCGGCCTTAGACTTCTAGATGGGGGTTTTTTGGTGGGTATTGGATGGTGGAGTGAAGTGAACCACACAAGGCGTGATGAACCTCGTGATAAATCACAACTTAGAAGCTTGGAGGGATGGTCTCAACTAGGGTTCTAAACGATAGAGTTTTTGGAGAAAAAACTCGTAGAAAAGAGTTCTATCTTTATTAATAATCAAAAGTTGTCGAACTACAATGCTGAAGCAGCCTTATTAATATGCTCGGCAACTTTGACCTTCTAGGATCGACCCAAAATAAAAAATGGAAAAGTTACAAAAGTGCATAAGAAAAATTACAAAAATGAAATAACCAAAAAAGGACAACTACCTAAATTGTTCATGACTCAATAAATGGAAAATTTACTATTTCTACCCTGCAAAACAGGAAAGGCAAGTATATAATTGAAAACTTACCTTTCTTACCTTTCGGCCAAGAAATGGAAGGTGTCCGACCTTGTGGCATGCATGCGCCTAGCTCTTAGTCTTCAACTTGGAGTAGGGTTACGAAATGGTGGGCTTTGACCTATTTTGCCACGAGAGCCTAAGTCTCTGAAATCCTTTGCAATGTTGAGAAGCCCTCGGATTCTTCCTTATACTCTTGGCCCAATGCTCCTTTTTGTTGGTCTTCTAGGAGCTTGTCTACCCACAAGCTGAACTTATGGAAGAATTCCCTTGTTCTGCTCCTTGTCATGGCTCATGGTGGCACCACTGGTGTAGAGATTTCATCCACGTTCATGCCTTGAAGCTGGTAGATGAGTTGATCCAAGTCTCCTTGTGTAGAGGTGGAAATGGTGGTGCAATCGCGTGAGCCGGCTAGATTTTGCGTGGAGTTGGCCGAGTTGAGATCAGAGCCGACCACATTGATTTGTGAACCGGCGGCATCACCAGTTGGGCTGGCGGTGTCATTCACGTCGCCGCCAGTTGGGAAGGAGGTTTGGGCCTCTCCGCAGGAAAAGTTGGTCGGCCCGGCCCAGCTGATCATAAGGCCAGCGGTACCGCTTGGCCCGGAAGACACGCCAAATGGCCCGTCTGTCTCGGGCAAGCTTTTTGATCGGCCATTTTGGTCTTCTGGCCGTCCAGACGATCTGATGTCCTCATCATCTCCTCCCCCTTCAGTAGGTTTTGACCTCAAAATTGGCTCTTCTGCAAGGAAAGGAGCTAAATCAGTCACATTGAATGTGTTAGACACATTAAACTCACCTGGAAGTTCAATCCGGTAGGCGTTGTTGTTGATCCTCTCCAGTACTCTGAATGGTCCATCTCCTCTTGGGGCCAGCTTGGAACTCCTAAGGTTGAGGAACCTCTCTTGCCGTAGGTGTAGCCACACCCAATCGCCTGGTTGAAAGATCATTTCTCTTCTCCCTTTGTTGGTGGTCCTCTTTTCCAGGTTCTCTGCTACCTTCTTGTGTATCTTCTTAATAAATTATGCCTTACATACTCCATTGAGGTTGGTTATTTCTGCTGGTGGCAGTGGTGTTTGCTCCAAAGGCGTTTGAGGGTTGAAGCGGTAGACCACTTCAAAAGGGGTCTTTTTTGTGGCTGAATGCACTGCTCGGTTGTAAGCAAACTCTATAAATGGCAGGCCCTCCATCCATGTCTTGAGATTCTTCCCTATTATGGTCTTGAGAAGAGTCGACAATGTCCGGTTGACTACTTCAGTTTCGCCATCGGTTTGAGGATGGAAGGTGGTAGAGAAGAGCAGCTTTGTGCCTAGCTTTCTCCAGAGGGTCCTCTAGAAGTGGCTGAGAAATTTGGTGTCTCTGTCTGACACGATTGTCCTTGGCAGTGCATGAAGTCGTACTACCTCCCTGAAGAACAGTTCTGTTGTTTGTGTGGCATCATTAACATTGGCACATGGTATGAAATGTGTTAGTTTGGAGAATCGGTCCACCACTACAAAGATAGCATCTTTGTGGTTAATCTTGGGTAGACCTAGAAAGAAGTCCATGGAGATGTCTATTCATGGATGTGTAGGTATGGGCAGAGGGAGATACAACCCGTGAGGGTGCACTCGGGACTTCGATTTCTTGCAAGTGATGCATCTTGCACAATGGGCTTCTACTAACCTCTTAATGTGTGTCCAATAGAAGTGCTCCTTGACCACTGCTAGTGTCTTGTCAACACCAAAGTGGCCCATAAGACCTCCTCCATGAGCTTCTCGGATAATAAGCTCTCGTAGAGATCCTTGTGGTATGCACAGCCTTCTTTCCTGGAATAAGAACCCATCATGGATGTAGAACTTGCCATGACTCCCTGTGCCACACTCGTTGTAGCTCTCAGCAAAGTCAGGATCATCCTTATACAAGTCTTTGATGTGCTCAAATCATAGGACCTTTGCTTCCATTGTAGAGATCAAAGCAAACCTCCGTGATAATGCATCGGCTACCAAATTATCCTTGCCCTTCTTGTACTTGATGACGTAAGGGAAGGTTTCTATAAACTTCATCCACCTATCATATCTTTTCTTGAGGTTGGTTTGCCCTCTAAGGTATTTGAGAGTCTCGTGATCACTGTGGATCACAAACTCCTTGGACAACAATTAATGTTGTCAAGTCTCCAAATCTCGGACTAGGGCATAGAGCTCCTTGTCATAGGTGAGGTAATTCAGTGAGGCCCCACCTAACTTCTCACTGAAGTATGCCACTGGACTTCCTCCTTGGGTTAGCACTGCTCCTATGCCTATTCCAAAGGCATCACATTCCACTTCAAACGTCTTATTGAAATCGGGCAGGACTAGCACTGGTGCATGCGTGAGGCTGTCCTTCAAGGCCTGGACTACCTTCTCTTGAGGTTCTCCCCAGCTAAACCCCACATTCTTCTTTACTACTGCCATCAATGGTGAGGCAATGCTGCTGAAGTTGGGCACGAATCTCCTGTAGAAGCTGGTTAGGCCGTGGAAGCTTCTCACTTGGCTGATGTTGCCCGGTGTTGGCCATTCTTGTATGGCTCAAATCTTTTGTTCATCAACCTGTAAGTCCTATGAACTTACAACAAAGCCTAAGAAAGCAAGCTTGTCAGTACAAAAGATGCACTTCTTGAGATTGGCATAAAGCTCTTCTTATCGAATGGTTTTAAGCACCATCTCAAGATGTGTAAGGTGTTCCCGTAGACATTTACTGTAAACAAGTATGTCAACAAAATAGACTACTACAAACTTACTGATGTACGCCCTAAGAACTTGGTTCATAAGACGTATGAAGGTGCTTGGGGCATTAGTCAACCAAAATGGCATGACTATCCACTCGTAAAGCCCTTGCTTTGTCTGGAAAGTAGTCTTCCACTCATCACCTTCTTTCATTCTAACCTGGTTGATGAGGACATCAGGTCGTACATCCAGCTAGGAGACCAGACTGGCCGACGAGGAAGCTTGCCCGAGACAGCCGGACCATCTGGCACGCCTGCCGGCCCAAGCAGTACCGCCGGACCCTCAACAACAAGGACCAGAGCAGCCAGCATTGCCGGCGGAGAGGCCCAAGCTTCCGGCACGCTTGGTGGCGACGTGGATGACACCGCCGGTCCCTCTGGTGATGCCGCCAACTCCGGGATCAACTTGGCCGGTCCTGAAGGCATTCCGGCCAGTACCTCGCACAATCCAGCCGGTACAGCCGATCTAGCCGAGTACACGCGCATTTCCACTTCTACACAAGAGGACTCGGACCAAATGAGCTACCAGCTCCAGAGCATGCACCTAGAGGAAGTATCTACACCAGTGGTACCTCAAGGAGCAATGACAAGAAGCAGATCAAGGGCACTCTTCCACAAATTCAGCTTCCGGGTCGACAAGCTCCTAGAGGAAGATCGACTAAGGACAATGGGCCAAAAATGCAAGGAAGAGTCCAATGGCTTCTCAACAACACAAGGGACATCAGAGACTTGGGCTTTAGTGGCAAGAGAGGTCGGGGCCCAAAGATTCTTAACCCTACTCCAAGTCGAAGACTAGGAGCAAGGCGCGTGCATGCCACAAGGACGGCCACCATCCATTTCTTGGCCATGAGGTAAGTTAAGGTAAGTTTCAATTCGAATATATACCTCTTTCTGTTTTGCAGGGTAGGATCTAGAATATTTACTTTTATTGAGTCAAAGACATTTTAGGAATAGGTCCTTTTTCGATTATGCACTTTTGTATCTTTTCCTTTTGTTCACTTTTGTAAGTTTTCCTTTTCTTATTTGGGTCGACCCTAGAAGGTCAAGCTGTCGAGCATATTAATAAGGCTCCTTCCAGCATTTTAGTTCGACAACCTTTTTTATATTAATAAAGATAGAACTTTTTCCCTAACAAGTTTTCTCTCAAGATTCTTGTGCGTTTAGAATCTAGTTGAGACCAGCCCTCCTAGCTCTAAGTTTGTGATTTATCACGAGGTTCATCACCCCTCGTGTGGTTCACTTCACCTTTCCATCGAATACCAACCCAAAAACCCTTATCCAAGAAGTCTAAGGTCGAGTTTCTCACCTAAACTTCTCCAAACAGCCCACGCGCATACATCCTTGAATCAAGGCTTGTATCACTGGTGGTATCCACTCTTGAGGTCTATCTTGGAGAAAACCGTGGCTCCACTCAGCTCATCTAGCATGTCATCCAACCGTGGTATAGGATGCCGGTACTTGACTGTGATGTTGTTGATTGCTCGGCAGTCTACGCACATTCGCCAAGTCCCATCCTTCTTGGGGACTAGCAACACTGATATGGTACATGGACTGAGGCTTTCTCGAACATAGCCTTTCTCCAGGAGCTCGTTAAGCTGCTTCTCAAGCTCCTTGGACTCCTCTGGACTCATCCGGTAGGCTGGTCGATTGGGTAAGGCTGCTCCGGAAATGAGGTCGATCTGGTGCTCTATGCCGCGTAAGGTAGGCAAGCCTGTTGATATCTCCTCAGGGAATACGTCGTGGAATTTGTTGAGGAGGGCTACTACTTCAGGAGGTAGCTCTACCTGTTTTTTTTTACACTCAAAACTTCTTTGAAAACCGTTAGTAACATTAAATTCTTTGAGGGTAAAGCTCTCCGGACATGACTTGGTTGAATGAGAAAATTAGACTTAATGAGTTTCTTTTCCTTACTCATTTTTTTGTTGCAGCTCGTGTACCTGGGCAGGTGTGAGAGAAGCTAGTCTGACCTTTCTCTTATCGTGCATAAAGGTGTAGAGATTGGTTCGGCCATCATGCCTTGTCTCCTTGTCGAACTGTCATGGTCTTCCTAGCAGAAGATGACCAGCTTGCATAGGTACTACGTCACAAACTACCTGATCCTAGTATCTGCCCACACTGAATGGCACGGTTACTTGCTCATGGATCTTGAGCTCCACCTAGTCATCTAGCCATCTCAGTCGATATGGCCGGGGGTGCTTTGTCTTCTCTATACCTAGCTTATCAACCATATACGCACTAGCCACGTTAGTGCAAGAACCACCATTTATGATGAGGTTACATACTTTGCCCTTGATGGTGCACCGGCTGTGGAAGATGTTCTCCCTTTCAATGGTCTCGGAGGGGTCCACCCATTGCACTAATGATGCGTCTAGTGACCAGTACTTCCCCCACATCAGGGTACTCTATGTCTCCGTATTCTGTCTCCGTCTGCACCCGTTGTCGGAAAACCATCGGAAGTATCCGACCATTGTCGGGCGCCGTCGGCAATCCGTCGGAAAAATAAGAATAATCTATTAAAATTTTGTGTTTATCCGTCGGTGGTCGGAAACCGTCGGAAATCCGTCGGTTGATAAAGATAAAATCTATTCAAAATATGTGAATATCTGGTTGTGGTCAGAAACCGTCAGAATTCCGTCGCAAATAGAGAATATTCTGAAGAATAATCTGTTTAAAATTCGTAATTATCTGTTAAAAATTCTTAATAATCTGTTAAAAATTCTTAATAATCTGTTAAAAATTCTTAATAATCTGTTAAAAATTCGTGATAATATCTAATTTTCACTATAAATAAGCTATGATCTTTCACAATTTCAACAGAACCAAAAATTTTAAGAAAATATGTTCTTCGGGTTCTTATGAGTATTTTCGATCGTGGATAGATAAACCTCGATATGATTCAACCACGGGGGAATTGACTGATGAATTTGCGCAAGGTGTTGAAGAGTTCATGGCATTTGCATCAAAAAAATAGCATGACATCGGAATACGGTAAAATGTATTGTCCATGTATTAAATGTCAAAATCATAGATTAATCTCTGTTAGAGAAGTACGTAATCATTTATATAGGAATGGATTTATGCCGGGTTACAAAATTTGGTATTCACATGGAGAAACTGATGCAACGATGCAATATTATGGTAGTACTTCAAAAAACGATAGATAGTATTAATGTTCGGGTAGAGGAACCAGCATTAGAAGTTGATATAAACGGAGGTACTGTTCAGATGGTGAATGATGCATTTCGTGAACAAAGAGAATCGTACATTGAAGATATTAGCAGAATAGAGGAACCTAATTTGGAAGCCCGGAAATTTTTTGATATGTTAGATGCATCCAAGCAGCCTTTGTATAAAGGATGTAGAGATGGATTATCGCCTTTATTTGCTGCAAGCAGGTTGATGACGATAAAGATGGATTTCAACTTGCCTGAAGATTGTGTGAATGCGATAGCTGATTTTGTTAGAGATATATTACGTGAAGATAATATTGCACCTGCTTCATATTACGAGGTTCAAAAACTTGTATCTGGTCTTGGATTGCCATATTAGATGATCGATGTATGTATTGACAACTGCATGATCTATTGGAGAAATGATGAAAACCGCATGAAGTGCTGATTTTGTCACAAACCTCGATTTCAAGTGACAAGCGGTAGAGTACCTATTCTGCATAAACGGATGTGGTATTTTCCATTAATAGAGAGGTTAAAGAGGTTATGTCAATATGAACACACGGCAAAACCTATGAGATGGTATGCAGAACATAATTCGAATGGAGAAATTGTGCATCCCTCGGATGCAGAAGCATGGAAACATTTTCAACAGGTTTATCCTAGTTTTGCATATGAGCCTAGAAACGTATACCTTGGTTATCTACAGATGGATTCAACCCTTTTGGGAAGCATGGGAGGCAATACTCGTTGTGGCCAGTTACCGTTACACCTTATAATTTTCCTCCTTCTTTGTGCATGAAACGAGAGTTTTTATTTCTAACAAGAGTTTTTATTTCTAATAATTTTCGTCCCCGGCCCAGAGCATCCTAAGCAATCGCTTGATATTTTCTTACAGCCACTAATTCATGAGTTAAAAATATTATGGGAAAATGGTGTCGAAGCATTCGATGTTTCCAACAAACAAAACTTCTTGATGCGAGCAGTACTTATGTGGACGATAAGTGATTTTCCAGCATATGGTATGTTAGCATGCCCATATTATCAAGATAATATTGATGTGTTCCAACTGAAACACGGACGAAAGACTAGTTGGTTCGATTTTCATCGTCGATTTCTACCACAAGATCATCCATATCGCCGGAGCACGACATTGTTTAGGAAAAACAAAAAAACATTTTGATGCTCCACCTCCTATTCTTGACGAGAATTATATGATGACTCAACTTAGAGATTTTGGTGCTGACAGAACGGCTTCATGTGGAGGTAACGGACATTACCCTGTTAATGGTTGTGGCGAATACCATAATTGGCACAAGAAGAGCATTTTTTGGGATTTACCATATTGGAAGGACCATTTGTTGCGCCATAATCTAGATGTTATGCACATTGAGAAGAATTTTTTCGACAACATAATGAATACCGTTCTAAATGTGCAAGGATAAACAAAAGATAATTTGAAAGCTAGATTGGATTTGCCGGATATTTGTTCCCGGAAGAAACTATATGTAATGTCAAATGGAAAATCATTGTCTCCCGCATTCCACTTGGATGCGCATGCAAAAGATGAATTCTTTGACTGGATTAAGCATAGTGTCAAATTTCCAGATGGATACGCATCTAATCTTCGTAATTGTGTCGATACTATTGAAAGTAAATTTTCAGGGATAAAAAGTCATGATTGTCATGTTGTCATGCAAAGATTATTCCCATTTACCTTTAGCGATCTACTGCCTAAAAACGTCCACGGAGCAATTGCAGGTACGATGTTTACATTATTTTATATATAAATAATAATAATTTCATATATTATATGATATTAAAATATATTTTTTATGTAGGGATTGTTGTTTTTTCCGAGATTTATGTACAAGATCACTTACTGTAGACGATATCCGAAATTTGGAGGAAAAAATACCGGTTCTCATTTGTAACCTGGAGAAAATATTTCCACCAGCATTTTTTTACGTTATGGAGCATCTTCCTGTTCACCTCCCTAGAGAAGCAGCACTTGGAGGACCTGTTCAGTACCGATGGATGTATCCTTTTGAGAGATATATATTCCACCTAAAGAAAAAAATTAAAAATCTTGTCAGGGTTGAAAGTTCAATCGTCGCACAAAGTATTAATGAAGAAACATCTAACTTTGCTAGCTACTATTTCCCATCGCAAGTGGAAACAAAAAATAGACGACCTTCACGACATGATGATGGAGGAGAAAAACCAAGCTATCCAGTGTATGTGCCAGAAATATTTGCACAAATTGGACGTTTAAGTGGAAAAGAGAAGACGCGACGCCTATCAGAAAAGGAACACAATCACTTGCATTTGTATATTTTGACAAATTGCGATGACGTTTTAGAATATGAAAGGTACATTCAATTTAATTTTGTTTTTAGTTATTATTATAATTTATTGTTAATTTTTTTTTCATAATTAACAGGATATACATGGAACAAATATGTGTTCATTATTCAGATTACAGTGAGAATGAGTTGGTCGAACTTAAAAAAAGCGAATTTGCAAAATGGTTACATTTTTATGTTAGTGTTACCACAATTATATAATTTTCAATAATATTTTACTATATATCTATATATATATTTTTATAATTTACTATATTTTATTATTTTGTAGGTTACTACAGGTCCTTCCAGGGGTATAACTTTAAGAAAAATCTAACAATACTCTAGATTCAAAATAAAAAATATATAAATAATGTTTAAAAATTCCTAAAACATAGCACCACCTCGAGTCACTGCATTACTACTGCTCGAACTCACCTGCATGCAAAAGGAGGCATGAGTAACATAATTACTCAGTGAAACGATCACACCTACCCACATATTCCCATTATACAAGTATGTATATAATTTTGATAATTACTTTATTTAAAAATAAAAACTAGCACGATTGATTCCACAAAAGTTGACACAAATACTACCAATATATATGTATTTAAACCGTGCTTGACTAAGTCACAACAACTCTTCCTCATCCCTAACCACGTCGGTTTAAGGATTCGGAACCCCCAAAGCCACGTCGGCTTTCCACCACAGCCACGTCGGCCTTTTTGCTCACATCGAGCTCCCGTCACATCGACGGTTGTTTCTGGCCTACCAGCCGTTAATGAACTACGACTCAACACCGCTGTTGTCGTAGCCCAACACCCATCAATGCAGTTGAACCAACTAACGTTGCTCCAATACACCCTACCCGCGTTACGTGAATATCACATTCACCAAAACTTTATTCTCACATTAATAAATCAGCCATTATACTTGCTCAGACTAAATGTTTAATATTTATCTAATAATTATATTAATTTATTTCAATTAATTAATTGATTATGGTTCATTTTATTATACCATAATTTACCATAAATAATTTAATATCTTTAGCCAATAAACCAACACATAACAATTTATCTTTCTTAATAATTAGGTCAACATAATAATCTCTCTTAAAATAATAAATTACCCTAATATTTTTACTCTTTTCTCCCACCACACCACACAAGTACACCACCCCATTTCTATTCATTTTTTTATATTTAATTATTTATTATCTAATAAATCCATAATAGGTTTAACTCTTTTTTCCTGATAAAAACACTATTAATTTTTGCAACAATTACTACAACCCTAACAGCACACCTGATTTCAACATCTAATTTTTCTCCCTAAACAAATCACTCATCAAAATACATATACATAATTGTATAATGAAAATCATAGATCATATCTCAGCTCACTGCGAAACCTGGGTTAATGAAATGTTGGAATCGTCGGTCGTGCGTAGATTTCTCTTCCTCCGACGATGGTACATATGAACACCTGGGCTCTCCAACGCTGAACTTTCTACCCCTCTGCTCTGTCGAAATCTCTCCTTTTCTTCTTGTTATTGTTTCTGATGCACGGCTGACTCTAATATCCTTTGACGACAACTTATATAGCCACTAGGATTAATTACGGTTTCAGAAGAATTGTCCGTTATGCCCTCACTTCTATTTATGTGGACTTCATGGTTTAAATTTAGGACCGGAATTACAAGGTTGATTTCATGAAGTCAGTTTCCTATCCAGATGTTATTGGAAGTATAATGTATTTGATGATTGGAACAAGATTCGACTTGGCATACACAGTAGGTGTAATCAGTAGGTATATGAAAAAACCAACTAATGATCATTGGCAGGCAATAAAATGGGTGATGAGATATATGCAAGGATCAAAAGGACAAGTGTTTTTTACAAGAGCAGAACAAGAGAACATATGTGGAATCAAGACACTGATTCCTAGGAAGAAAGACAAGGTGTTATCTCCTCTTTTCTGCTAGCACAAGAAGCTCTTTCTTCTGCAGTTCTGAAGTCAACTACAACACAAGAAGAGGAACGTTTTTTTTTAGCAGATTATGTTCTCAAGATGAAGGTACATCAAACTCTTAAAAAACAATTGAAGCAGCTTCTCAAAAGTCAATTTCTGAGGATGTCAGTATGTGTTTTATTCTTTTTGTCTTCTCTTACGAGCATGTAACATTCTCTCTTTGAAGTGGTATAAAAAAAACAGAGGAGGGAGAATTGTAGGAAAGAGAAGCGAGACTAAGTAAGAAAAGAGAGATAGAACAAAGTGAGAGCATCTCTTGTAAGGTTCTAAAGGCTCTCAAGAGTAAAGAATACTTAGTGAATTTCGAATTAAACTCGGCCAAGGCGTAGAGATATCTCGAACTCGTAAATCTCTTGTGTCTTTACTGCTTGGACAGTCGTGGAAGAAGGCTGGACAGAACCCATGATCAAGACAGAAGATGGAAATCTAAAACCCAAACCAAAGAGGGACTAGACAGCTGAAGAGAAGATCATGTCCAAATATAACTCCAAAGCTCTGTATGTGATCTGGACTTCTTTAACTAAGGACCAATTCAAAAGGGTACAAGGATGTGCAACAGCAAAGGAAGCATGGGACTCCCTACAGACATCATATGAAGGAACCAACAACGTGCATCGAACTCGCATTGATATGTTGGCATCGCAGTTTGAAACTCTCACTATGGGAGATGATGAATCAATTGAAGGATTTAGCGGCAAACTCACTTCAATTTCTAATGAAGCCATGGTGTTAGGAAAAAAGTATAAAGACAAGAAGCTAGTCAAAAAATTCATCCGCTATCTTCCAGACAAGTTCGAGACTCACAGATCAGCGATCAAAGTCTCCTTAAACTCAGATGAAATGAGATTCGACCAGGTTGTTGGAATGATGCTAGCTTATGAACTGGAACAGAATAATAAGAATCTGACAAGGAGCAAAGGTATTGCCTTAACAGTCAGCCAAAAAGAAGATCAAGATGAATGTCTCGAGGAAAAGGTTAGTATGATTGTGAGGAAATACTTCAAACAACTAGAGAAAGGGCAAAGGAAAGTAGCATTTAATGGACCTAGAGGAGACAATGAAGCTAAGCCTGAGAGGTCTTTCAAGAAAACAGACGTCAAGTGCCATGAATGTGAAGGGATTGGACATTTCAAGGCAGAATGTCCAACTGTCAAGAAACGAGAGAGTCTAAGGTGCAGCGAATGCAAAGGCTATGGTCACGTCAAATTAGAGTGTATTGGGACCACAAGAAGGAAGGAAAAGTCCTTTGTGAGTTATGATGAATCAGAAACTTATGATGATGATGATGAAGATTCAAGTGATATGCTAAACTTCATAGCATACTTGGGTGTAATAGATGAAGAACTGGAACTTTCACTATATGATGAGAACAAGATCCTGTGTGAATCCATTGTGAAGATTCGAGCAGAAAACGAAGCCTTAAGTTTGGAAAAACAACAATTGACAAAGGAGAAGCAAGATCTGGAAAAATGTCAAATTTGATAAAGGAGGAACTGATCAAGGAACATGAAAAATCAAAAGAAGTAGATGGAATGCTAACAGAACAACTAAGAAATATCAAGATGTTGAGCAAAGGAACTCAGAATCTTGACAAGATTCTTTCAGTTGGTAGAACCAGTCATACAAATTGGGGACTCAGATACTCTGGACACACGATGAATAATGAGACCAGGTTTGTCAAAGCTCAAACAAGGCCAGAATGTCACAGAACGGAGGAATCCAGAAGTATTAGCAGGAGAAACTATGTCTGTTGGGGTGCAGGATATTCTAGATACGCCCTGAACAGGAGAGCAAGGCCAGAACATCACAGAAGAATGACATCAATAGTCAACATGAGTAACTCAAGACATAATCGAGGCTGGTTGTCCACACATGCCAGATATCTTGTAAGACACACTCCACATCGAGAGGTGGAATGCTACTACTGTGGAAAAATGGGGCACATCAAGTCTCAATGCTATCAATTACAGAACAGGATTGGACATCTTTTGAGAGATAATAGATACTAGTTGGATCAAAGGAAGTATAATCAGGCATGGGAAAGAAGCAAGACCTATATGCCTATGCTGCTTACACTACAGGAGAATCATTGAAGCATGTAGATTCAGCCTGGTATTTCGATAGTGGTTGTTCAAGACATATGACTGGATCACAGAAGAACCTATCAAAGGTGGACCAGACAGCAGTAGGAAAAGTGACCTTTGGAGATGGAGCAAAGGGAAAGATCAAAGGTAAAGGAAACACAAGAGACACAACAGCTCCAGAATTTGTCTGTGGATCCTGTGCTAAAGGGAAACAGGTCAAGATACACCATAAATCGGTTCCGGATGTACAGACAAAAAAACCCTTATATCTAATTCATATGGATTTGATGGGGCCAATTCAGCTGGAAAGTATTGCTAGGAAGAAATACATCTTTGTATTAGTGGATGACTTCACCAGGTTTACATGGATAAGGTTTCTGAGAGAAAAGACAGAAACATTTGAGGGTTTCAGGATCCTAGCTCTACAGTTGATGAATGAAAAGAAGTGTACAATCAAAGTCATCAGAAGTGATCATGGCAGGGAATTTTAGAATGAGTTGTTTGACAAATTTTGTAGTGAACAAGGAATATTTCATCAATATTATGCCCCCAGAACACCTCAGTAGAATGGAGTTATCAAGAGAAAGAACAGAACTCTTCAAAAGATGGCCAGAGCTATGCTGCATGGCAATCAAGTGGCTAACCATTTCTGGGCTGATGCAATCAGTACAGCATGTTATGTGATAAATCGAATGTACATCAGAAAAGGAACCAGTGTGACGCCATATGAGCTCTGGAAGGGAAAGGCTCCAAGTGTAGGGTACTTTCACTGTTTGGGTGTGAGTGTTATATTATCAACGAAAGAGATCAGTTGGGAAAATTCAACTCAAGGAGTGATGATGGTATCTTCTAAGGGTATGCAGGATCAAGTATTGCTTACAGAGTGTACAACAAAAAATTGAGGACAATCCAGGAAATAGGGAATGTTGTGTTCAATGAAATATCCTTTCAGGGTTGCTCTTCAAACTTGTTGACAATAGTCCTGATCAGACTACATCAACTCAACAAGAGATAATAGAGGAAACAGAGTCTAACTGCAATTCAGATACCAACTCAGCTGATGAGATCAGACCACAAGTGCACCGAAATCACTGTGAGAAAGACGTGATAGGAGAAATCAATGGTGAACGAATCACATGCAAAAAGCACATTGACTTCAAAGAAATGGTTAGCTTTGCCTGTTTTCTGTCTGTTGTAGAACCCAAGACCTACAAGGAAGCCCTGCAATATGAGTACTAGATACGATCGGTGCAAGAAGAGTTAGAACAATTCGATCAAAGTGATGTATGGATTCTAACACCTAGACCAGAAAACGTGAATGTAGTTAGAACCAAATGGGTATACAAGAACAAACGAGATGAACATGGAAATGTTGTACGCAAAAAAGCTCGATTAGTAGTTCAAGGATACTCTCAAATGGAAGACATTGATTTCGATGAAACATTTGCACCAGTTGCCAGGTTAGAATCCATCAGATTTCTGCTAGGTATGACCTGTTTAACGGGATTCAAACTGCATCAAATGGATGTCAAGAGCGCCTTTCTGAATGGTATTCTTTAAGAAGAAGTTTATGTGGAGCAACCAAAGGGCTTTGAAAATGCTGATAACCCTCATTATGTTTTTTAAAAAAAAGGCGTTATATGGTCTGAAGCAGGCAACCAGGACTTGGTATGACAGAGTGACATCATTCTTGATCAACCAAGGATAACAGCGTGGAACAGTTGATAAGACCTTATTCATATGAGAAGACAGGACATGATTTATGGTGGTCCAAATTTATATGGATGACATTGTGTTTGGCGCAACAAATCAACATCTGATTGAAAAATTTGTCAAAAAGATGACAGAAGAATTTGAGATGAGCATGGTAGGAGAATTAAACCATTTCCTTAGGCTTCACATTCAACATTTCAAAGACCACATCTTTGTTTCACAGAGCACAAATGCCAAGAATCTTGTGACATGATTTGGACTTGATCAAAGCAAACCCGCAAAAACTCCCATGGGGGGTAAATACGAAGTTATCCAAGGATGAGAACGGTGAAGATGTCGACCCTAAACTTTACCGTGGAATGGTTGGGAGTCTTCTGTATCTCACTACCAGTTGTCCTGATTTGTGTGTTAGTGTTGGAATATGTGCTCGGTATCAAGCCAAACCCAAATTATCTCACCTTCAAGCAGTAAAGCGAATCATTAAGTATGTGAAAGGAACCAAGAATTTGGGTATTCTATATAGCAAAGAGACGAATCAACATCTTGTTGGTTACTGCGATGCTGACTGGGTAGGGTGTCTAGATGATCGCAGAAGCACCAGTGGAGGATGTTTCTTTCTGGGAAACAATTTGATCTCATGGCACAGCAAGAAGCAGAATAGCGTATCTCTATCTACTGCTAAAGCAGAGTACATTGCCCTTGGAAACTGTTGCACACAGCTGTTGTGGATGAAACAAATGGATGTTGATTATGGTATGGATTTTAATCTTTACTCATTCACTGTGGTAATGAAAGTGCAATAAACATTGCCAAGAATCCTGTTCAGCATTCTCGAACAAAGCACATAGATATTAGACATCATTTTATTCGTGATTGGGAAGAAGAAAAACTAATCGAGATTGATCACGTGAATACAGATATGCAACTAGCTGATATGTTTATAAAACCACTTGATTTTGGTAGATTTATAAATCTCTGGAAATCTATTGGTGTTTGTGAACTCTAACATTGTGTGGTGAGTTGATTTGATCTGGACAGGGGCAGATGTCGAGACACGTTAGGCACATATTCTGTCCAATTACTCTAGAATTCTTGAAGTTAATGAAAAATAGCTGCCACTCATGTCGTCCTATGTACGTTAGTGACTGAGTTGTTCTTATCAAAATGAGGTCAAAGAGCTGAGGACGGAATGTATGAGATTCTTCGCATTGAAGTATCTCTCAACACTCTCACTTACCTGAGAAGTCAAGTGATGGTAACTTTTGAGTTGATTGTATCAAAAAAAAGAGAGAAAAAGAGAGTGAAAAAAAGGAAAAAAAAGGAAAAGAGAGGGAACATTGAATTATTCGAAACATATGTTGTATTATGTTTCCTTCCATCCAAAGGAAATTCTAGCTGCCTTCTGTAAGGATGATGTGATTCTATTAAAACTACAAGAATGAAGGTATGAGTATGTGAAAGTCTAGTCATGAAATTCGGATCTGAGTTGAGAATGTTTGTGGGACTTGGTCGTGTACTCGATACTGCTCTGGATCAAATTTGGTAATGTCATTCTTTTTTCCACAATATTTTTGTTCATGCTCTGCTATGTTTGTCTAATGTTTACAATACATCTCTTTCGATTTAGGTCCCTCTGCCTGCTGAATAACATGACTCTAATCTTATATGTTTCACACTCGAAATTATCTTGGTCATTAACATTCACATGTCTATGTGTGTATTATTACCACTGATATGTCTAACCATCTTGATACATGTGTTGCATTTAAGTTTCTGCACTGTTTCAGTTAACTTGGGAACAGAAATCCCCTTCAGTGACTCTTCATCAAATCGGTGCACCTTTTCGTTCTGGTTAAAGCCCCCTTCAGCCGTGTAACTGTTCATCTTCATCAGTTTTTCACCATGAGGGCTTTCTTTTCTGGTTTCTCTCGGCTCGTAAACAGCAGCCCTAGTGAGCCACCGTCGTCTCCGTCATCTCATTCCCGATCTTCCTCTGACGGTCACATGCAGACCTCGAAAGCTCCGTCTGAAGGTCCTCTCGCCCTCACAGCACCCTCTGTGCCGAATGTCTCTCCGGTTGCCCCTGGTGCCCCCTCTGATGTCCCAGCGACATCCTCACCGGCGAATCCCTCTCCGGTCATCGAGCCTAAAGTCTCCTTCATTGCTGCCTTGGTTGAGATTCTCTCCGATAGGGTTTCGAACTCCTCTCCTGCCGTCAAGTCGCAGAAGCGTCCTCACACGAAGACAGTTCCCCTACCTCGCAAACGGAGTCGTTCTTAGAAGGAGATCCCTCCAGCAGCCTCGGCTCCGGCATCATCTCGCTCTGCTTCTGCTTCGTCAAGGTACACCCTTTTCTCCCAACACCAATTTCTCGAAGAACGAAAGGTGAGATTTGGTACAATTCCCCGAGAGGTTGAGCGCTTCATTGTTTTGGCTGGCCTGGGCTCTACAGTCACGGATATTCTTCTGTTTGACTATACATCTCTTTGGGAATTTTGCTAAAATTTGTCCAGCACCAAAACAAGATCCTCGTGTTTGGATGTATCAGTTCAGGGGTTTGTGTTTCAGTTTTTGCCTGAACTGATCAATGATCTGTTTGGGTTGAGCTCACTAGCTGATGCTGCTTCAGAGGACGAAACAACATAACCCTCTGACGATGAGTTGGCTGCCTTCATGAGTGGTGGTGCTATCACGAAGTGGAGCTCTCTCCTTTCGTCTCACTTCGTGCCTGATCTTGCTGTCTTGTTCAAGATTTGTTGTCATAACTGGGAACCTACTCAGAATGGCGGCTATCCACACCTAAAAAGATTTCGTTTGGTGTATAAGGTTGTGAATCGTGTGTCTTTTGATTTTGGTCGCCTCGTCTTTGAGCATATTCTTCAGCTTGCTCGCAATCTTGCCTCGAAGTTCCATCTGCCTTTTCCCAGTCTACTGATCCGACTGCTGAATGTTCAACATCCCATTCCTTTCACTGGGAAGGTTCCTCGGGTACGCCAGTTTTGTTACACAAACTTGGGTGGCTTCGTTACTCGGCAAGCTTCTGGTCTTCGGCTACCTTATCTCCTGCCGATTGTCATACGTTTCAGGCTGCCATTCAGCTGATGCTGCGCCTGCTTCACCCAGGTATCCTTGTTTGTCTTATTCCTCTCTTGGTTATGTTGCTTTGCTTTCTGATGGTTTTATCTTAAGTGTGCACTCAAGCAGGGGTAGATGACGGTGATGATGATGAGGATAATAAGGATTAGAAGAAACAAGATTAGATTATGGGGGAGCAAGTAGTGTTGTTGTTTTTTGTTGTGTTTTTATTTTGTCTTGAATCTCTGAAGATCATGTGGATTATTTACATCAAGTGGATTTGTTTTGTGTGTGTGAACAAACTGGTTATCTTTTCAGAAATGGTCAAGTATTTAGGATTCTACTTGCTATATGTTGAATTGTTCTATCTTGTGCAAATGTTGTGTGTATGAGCTTTTTGAATCAAGTTGCTTGAGTATCACATTAAATTAAAAAGGGGAAGATTGAAGATGCAAGTAAATTGGAAATAAGCAAAATGGAAACAAGCCAAAGGGGAAAAGAATATGTGAGGATAAAAGCAAAATGGAAATAGCTTCAAAACAGGAAAATGAGAAGTGAATCTTGATGCAAAAAAGAAACAACATCAAGACAGATCAAGACAGTTTCCTTAAGAGGAAAAAGGAAAATTCCCTGTTGGGTGCTACAAACACCAAGTATAAAAAGGAGGTTGGAGCATTCAGGAAAGGCATTCAGAAATCGAGCACACAAGAATACTGATTAAGGGTTTTCTGGTGAATTGGTGAGAGTTTTGTAAGGGTTAGACAGTGTTATGTTTTGGTTCACTTGAGCAAGAAAGAGTTTGTTTTGCCGTGAATAAAACAAGTGAGAGTAGGATATCTTGGGTAGAATAGGAATCGTTTGGAGACAATCTACATGGGTAGAATTGTGTAACTGACAAGGGTTAAGTATGATTTGTTGTAATCAACTTAACAAAATTTTAGTTAATAAAAAATATCTTTTGTGAAATGGTTTATACACTAACAATTTCTTTTACTAAAAAGATATATTTGACAAATTATGTGTAAATATGTCATTCATTAACAACTCTACTTTCATATTCTCTCTATGAGTATAAGCAGAACTGTTTAACGAATGAAATATTCGTAGACATAACGAATGATTCTACCAAGCATGTCAATCATGTTCGATATGTGAACAACCTATATGCAGAGGTTATATACACATTAGGCTTGTACTAAATAACGAGTATAAAATCAAATATTACTAGGTTTTTCAATAGTTCAATTGTTTGCTGTCGAGTAGGCTCAATCTTATATTTATCTCAACATGGACGAACCCTCAGATATGTCTTCTGGATTTTGTTCCGTTTGCGTTAGTGAACTACCAAACATGTCTAGCTTTGTTTTCTAGGTAATCGCTAATAAAATTTCTTGTTATTTTTATTATTTTTTGTTATTTTTAGTTATTTCAGTTATTTTGATTATTTTCGATTAACTAAATTATTTTCAATTATTTTGATTTTTAAATTTAATAATCAAACCGATCAAACTAAAATATAATCAAACCAACATATAAAAATAACCGAATAGATTTTAATCTTATCAACCGAAAAAACTGATAACAAAAATAACCGACCAAACTAAACCAAATATCTAAAAAATGTCCAGGCCTACGAAATATCAACACATGCAGAGAGGTGTGGCGCATTCACCCAATGTGTGTATCTTTTTTTAAGTTGATATTTCATTGACTCATATTGGGATCTATATGACCAAAACGTCAATGGACACCCTGAATCCTTGAAAATGTTTGAATTTGGAGCGACCAAGATTATTTGTTTCAAAAGTGGTGATAGTGTAGTTTGTATTGAAGAATATGCAAAAAGAATAGGAACTTGTCATTTTCGAGTGTTTATGGATGGAGCCTTCGCAACATTATATGTTAGTTGTATTTCACCAAAAGTCCCGCAAATGGGAAACTTCTCCTTGAGCTTTATCATGAAAACAACAAGTGGTTCTTTTTGTTATGAGTTAAAGAAAATCAAAGGAGTTCATGTATTTAGAGGTGAAGTATCGGCTAATGATTTTATTGTTTCCTAAATGAGTGGGACATGTTGAGAACTTGAAAATTGAATCAATCAGGCTAATTAATCATGTACATAGATCTCTTTGTTTCTTAGCCTTTCAATGTTATAAAAAAATTTGTGTAACGTTTGCAAATTTGACTACTATGCTGGTTATCCAATAGTATTTTCTTGGATTTTGATTTTTGTTTCGCTTTCTCTTTCGTGATTGCCTTCAATTTCTCATATTTTACTTTTCGATTTTCTACAATATGTCTCGGCAATTCATCTTCATATTAACATCTAATGTAGTCTTTGCGAAAATATCCACATTAGTTTGTGGACGATATATCCTATTTTTTTTTGAATGATGGGATATTAGTTTGATCCCAAATACGAATAAAAGTGCAGAATAATCAAAATACTAATTCAGATATTAAATTTACAAGAAAAAAAGAATAACACATAATATTACAAAAAAACACCTAAATCTAAACAAATTCAATTTGTTTTTGTCTGTTTTTAATTACCTAAATGTGAAATAAGCACGAAATAAGACAAAGATAGATTCAAGTATCAAAAACATATGGACGATGGATAATACAATGGACTAGAAGTGATTATCCGCTAACTATTGATACTTACATGCTCAATAAATTAATAATCCTAAGATATAAAACACTTCCTAATACACTAACCCTTGTGACTATTACCCATTTCCTTACCGCTTAATTAATCAAATTTTGGGACTATAATAAATTGACTAATAATCATTGAATTTAAGTCTACTTCATTTTACTAATCACTTGAATCATCAAATCTCGTTAGTTAAGATATTAAAACCATGATTAGGGTACCAATACATTTGGTCGAACACTGTCGGGCGCAAAATATCATAAGCCTAAGAACTGATTAATTACTTCAATCTTATCATTAAAACATATCCTCATCACAAGAAATTATATTCTAATAGCATTAAGAATAATTAATCAACATCAAATTCCTCTAATGTATTTTATCCACAATCTATATAGAAAACTACTCGTAAAAAGTCATAACAAGAACAATACAAATGAATAGAATAACAAAACATAAAATAATAAATATGGATAAGAAATTCTTCACTAGAATTATACAAGAGTGTTGAAAATGTTATAGAAAGTTTGGGCTTTTTCACCCTAAAAAGATTATATAGTTTTATAAAAGTAAATCGGGTCAACTCTGCACAGGGTGGAACCAAAAAAATCTCAAACATTCTGCAGGAATGGCAGGGATCAGCTAGGAGGATCGGCCAGCAGACCGATTGCCGACCATTCTAAAAGGTCGGCCAGCTCGTCTTGTGGGCCGGATGATCGGTCTGCAGGCCAATCGCTGAGAACTCTAGAAGGTTGGCCAGCTCGCCTTGTGGGTCGATCGCTGGGACCTCCCGAGGGTAGACCCTCACTAATGGCACATCTTCTGATGCACTTATTCTCTCTCCGATCAAAACTTCTTCTCTTGCCAAGCTCCAAGCACTTCTTTGTTATATGGAATTTGAAATCACTCGAAAAAATATGTAACAATAAAAAATATACATCTTAGACTCAAACGTACATGTATAAAAATGATTGCTAAAATGTGAGCAAATGATCTAAAATGCCTATGAATGCAAGAAAATGGTGGTTAAATATATGGTGAACCAATGCAAAAATCATAAATATGACCTCCTCCGGACTTGCCTTGTACTCGTCCTCGAGAAAAACAAACTAAAACAAACCAAGACAGGTTTGGAGGCAGGATCTCATATCCAAATGAAACAATAAGCCCTAATCATCAAAGTCCTTAATTATAAGTATCATAATTCAAGAATCACCACTAATTCTTAATACTCGTGTGCAATTTACCACAATTTCATTCTCCAACTGAATCTTTAAAATCCATGTGCAATCAAATTCTCTAACCCCTTAACATTTATAAAAGAATTCTGTGATCTTGCAAAACAACAATCAAAACAAGTTTATTTGGCAGTGGGAGAAATGGTTCAAAAAATATTTTGAACGAGGCTCATTAGTATGATGGGTTTTCTCCAAAATAGAATGGAACTTTCGCATATTACTAAGAGTCAAGAACAACCGGTGCATACAAAGTTTAGACTTTCATCTACCTTTGTCCCTAGCGTTTAGACACTTTCTAAACCCACCTGAAGTCCATTTCTACTAAGTTCTATCCCTAAGGAATTGTTTTAGTCTTTATACATGTCACTCATTTTCCTCAAAACCTCATTTTTAACCACTTAGGAAAGATTTTCAACTAAACAAAATAATGGTTTTGGATTCATCTATCTTTTTTCTCTATCCTCTATTTTCTTAAACCTTTAGCTCATTTTCTTTTCTAAAAACATTTAGAGGATCATAAACGTAAACACTTAGAGCTAATTTAATTTCAATACCAATTTTCATTCTTTTCTTTCTTACTCCCTTTCCTTTTCCGCACATTTTCTCTATTTCCTACGCACTCACTTTAAAGTAAGCCCAAGCCATAGAAAAACTTCCCAACCTAGAATCCTAACATATGAAAGTCCTAACCTTGTCGTTCTCAAAAATTAACATTTTTTGCAAAGTTAGCATTCAAACAATGCTTCACAATCACACATGCGAGTAAGGTTGGCTTGAAAAAGAATGGCTTAGTTTGGGAGTGATATAACCGCTTCAAAGATAAAACATCGGCCACCCGTGTTAACAAAAGAGTGGTGAAAAGTGTAACGGAGACCCGAGTGTGTATGGTACCAATGAGCGAGTATTTTTAAGGTGTATGCAAGATAATTAACATCAAGTTCATATTCCATTTTCATTGAAGTTGGTGTCAAATTAGGCATACTTCAAGATAGGAAAAGACTATCAAGCTAGTTGTAACAAATTCTAATTTTATAAATTTTTAAGACGGTTCAAACATCATTTTTAAGAAAGGACTTGAGTATATGCTAGAATTTCTAATCATTCATCCCTTTGCAAAATGAAAACCTATATGGTTCTACACCCAATACTAAATACATGAAATGCAAGTGCAACTATATGGATATTTATTTTTGATTGTTTTTTTAGTTTTTAGTGTTTTTCTAATGAATAAATATATCTTCAGTGCAAATGAGACTGTTAGTGTCTTCTCTCTCATATTTATCTACCACTGTCTCGGTGAGAAAATAAATTTGAAAGAGAAAGCAATAAACAAAAATTCAAAACAAACAAAATGCAAATGTGGCATTTATAGATGTTAGTGATGAGGACCTCTTTATTGGGGGCGAAGGGATTGTGGAGAATACAATGCATGTGCATACTCGCCGAACCGCGACCACCTTGTAGGATCAGCTGAGTAGTCGTTTGCTGAAATTCCAAAAGATTGACCATGTGTTCTTTCTTGGGTATGATCGACCCGTCCGATCGGTCGATGGGCCAATCGCTGGCTGATGGCCGATCCAAAAATTTAGGTATTTTCCTCCCCGTATGCGATTGGACAGGGCAATCATACGCAATTGGAAAATTTGGGCCTGCTATGCGATCAATCGGATTGCGAAGAACTTCAGTAAGATGTATGATCTACTCTTCACACCATTGGACCATCCTTGCTTTTTGTTATTTCAGCTTCCAAAGGGTTTCTTATGTTCAATTCATCAGGGTATTTATTCTCCAAATTTCAATAGAGAATACATTCCCTTAAATGGTTTGTTTCTTGATTGTGCCCAGTATGCTGAGCTTAAGAGTGGAGGATCCCAGATCGAAGTCGATCAAACATTTTCACATCATTTACAGCTCATACGGTGGCTAAAAATGGGTTTTCCAAGACTATTAGAGCTTGGTTCCTCATCCATCTCAAGTATAAAAAGTCCATGGGGATTATAGAGCCGCCAACTTTCAGAGATAGGTTTTCCAAGATCCCAATAGGAACTCTTAGACATATCTTCCAAAACCAAAGAGATGCGAGCCTTTTTGAAGTTTTCTAACCCTATTCTTTAAGAAACCATCAAAGACATTAGACTCAAACTTACTCCAAGATCAATCAAACATTTACCAATAATAAGATCCCATGGTACAACGAATAGTGAAACTTCCAAGATCTTAAAATTTCCTGGTGTAGAGTTTTTGAGTATAACATTGCACTCTTGGTTGACCAGTTCTGATGAGGACACCAGGTAAAATGGCTGGCCAGATTGTGAAGATGGCTGACCAGAAAGTTTGCCCGAGATAACCGGCCCAATAGGCGACTTGGCCGGGCCAAGCAATACCGCTGGCCTGATGAGCAATAGGGCCAGACGGACCAACTCCGCCGGCAAAGCGGCCCAAATGGCCGGCCCAACAGGCGGCGACGTGGTCAATACCACCGACTCGGCTGGCAACACAATCGGCTTAGCATTACGGTCGGCTCCGATAACATTTCGGCCAGCTCAACCCATGGCTAGCTCGAGCTCCACACAAGGAGACTCGGAACAAATCACCATCCAGCTTCAGGGCATGGATCTAGAGGAGAGCTCTTCCCCAATGGTACCACCAGGAGCTATGACAAGAATCAGAAGAAGGGCACTCTTCCACAAGTTCAGCTAGTGGGTAAAGCTCCTAGAAGACCAAAAACAAGCAATGGGCCAAGAGTGCAACGATCAAGTCAAGGGCTTCTCAACTAAAAGTATTCCAGAAGCTTGGGCTCTCATGGCAAATGAGGTCAAGGCCCAACGATACATTAACCTACTCCAAATCCAAGAATAGGCGCGTGCAAGCCAAAATTTCGGCCACCTTCCATTTCTTGGCCGAAAGGTAATGAAACACCCGTCCCGGATTATCAGTCCAAAGAGGTTGTTCCCTCTCGGATTCACCAAGGAATTCCGAGTCTAAGGTCCATATTTTAGGATCTCTTATCTAGTTTAAGTCCGATTTCGAGTTATTCTGAGATTCATGAGTTTTGTTAGAGTCATTTATAGAGTCATATATAAAAAATCCGGAATTTTATTGAAATATATGAGTAGGATTCGTTACAACATGATAGTTTGCCCGAAGGCTTACATATTCAACAATCCTAACTACCCGGATCAATACACCACCCATATACTCGGACCACCAGCCTTGCGCTCAAGCCAAATCCTTACCACGATCACAATCTTTTCCTGAAAAAGGCCATAGCCGCTTAATTATCCTGGACTTAGCAATATTACTCGAAAGGTCTTAAGAAACATGCATGAATGAATGCAACTCATGCAAAACCCATTAATTCTCTAAGTTTAACTTAGAATTCGACCAAGACAGACTCAGTTCGGACTTGGGCAGATCTGATTGACCAACCGGCCATGGTAGGCATCACCCGAACCCTTTGGCCAGTCGATACTTGCCCTAAAAGACTCGATCCGGTCTACGGGCAGTCCAAGCCGACTATCTGTCCGGAAAGGTTTCACCCAATCCCGATCATTCAGCTAAGTTTACCCACCAATCCCGCATTGGATTGCCTTACTCGCCGAACTACCGGGGAAGAGGAATCCAAGCATAAAGGGAAGTGGATTACTCACCTTACCACGCCTAGCCCTTAATCGCGTACCGTCAATGTTGGTTTTCCGATCCAAGGTTCACGATCTCTACCTCACTCGATCTAACCCTTCTCGAATATTGCCTTAGAAAAATTCTAGGATTTCTCTTCTCCTAGCGTGTCCCCTTGTATCGACCCCAAGCCTTCTATTTATAGGGCCCGTGGTCAGCTTTTCACGAACGGTCACGGCTTTTGCTCGACCAATCAACGTTTCTAGTCGAACCGTTGTGCCTGGTTGTGGCACTGGTTCGGCACCAACTGCCCGAGCCAATGCTAGCTGGCCAGTTGGCCCCAACTACCAACCAGCTTGTCCAACTGCCGGCCAGCTCACCCAACTGCTGGTCAGCTCTCCCAGCTGTCGGCCAGCTCACCCAGCTACCGGCCAGCTCGCCCAGCTGCCGTCCAGCTCACCCAGCTGCCGTCCAGCTCGCCCAGCTGCCGGCCAGCTCGCCCAGCTGCCGTCCAGCTCACCCAGCTGCCATCCAGCTCACCCAGCTGCCGGCCAGCTCACCCAACTATTCTTTACCGAGGATCGGGGGTGTTACAAGTCTCCCCCACTTGAAGTGGATTCGTCCCCGATTCCAGGCCAAGTACCTGATTGGTTTCTCACTCCTCGAACCACTTAGGAAATTCAGCCTTCATTTTGTCTTTCGTTTCCCAAGTGATTTCTTCGGTCCCATTGCACTTCCTAACTACCTTGACCATCCGAACTACCTTTCTTCTGGTAACTCTTTCCATTTGGTCCATGATCCGAACTGGAATAGCTTCTAAGGTTAAATTTTCCCTTAGTTCAGTAGGTGGTGCAGAAATGACTATGTCTTGGTCCGATAGACACTTCCTCAGTTGCGACACATGGAAGACATTATGGAACATGTCCATCTCGGGTGGTAAGTCCAGTTTGTATGCCACTAATCCAACTCTTTCTGTGATTTTAAACGGGCCTAAGTACCTTGGATTCAACTTCCCACTCTTTGAAGTTTGATTCCTTCCTTTAAATGTGATTGTTTTCAAATATACCCAATCACCCACCTCGAACTCCAAATTCCTTCTTTGTTTGTCCGCATAACTTTTCTGTCTATCTTGTGCTTCCTTCATTTTGATCCTTAAGAATTTGATCTTTTTGGTGGTTTCATCCACAATATCTGGTCCAAGGGTCCTACGCTCCCCTACTTCGGTCCAACACAATGGGGTCCGACAAGGCCGCCCATACAATGCTTCGTAAGGAGACATTCCGATGCTCGTCTGGAAGCTATTGTTGTATGAAAACTCGGCCAAAGGCAAATATTTTTCCCATGATCCGCCCCAATCCAAAACACATGCACGCAACATGTCCTCGAGTGTCAGGATGGTTCGTTCGGATTGCCCATCTGTTTGGGGGTGGTAAGCCGTGCTCATGTTCACCCTCGTTCCTAAGGCCTTTTGGAAAGCCTTCCAAAAATGGGCCGTGAATCATGGATCCCGATATGAGACAATGCTTACCGGTACTCCATGCAATCGGACTATCTCTTCCACATAACGTGCTGCAATTCTTTCAGCCCCATCCGTTTTCTGAATAGCCAGGAAGTGTGCTGACTTGGTCAACCTATCCACGAACACCCAGATAGCATCATGCCGTACCTTGGTCCTTGGTAACCCACTCACAAAATCCATTGTGATATGGTCTCACTTCCATTCCGGAATGGGTAAGTTTTGCAAAAGTCCACTCGGGACTTGGTGTTCTGCTTTGACCAGTTGGCAAGTCGGACACTTAGCCACCCATTCAGCCACATTTCTCTTCAGTCCTGCCCAATGGTAGTACCGCTTCAAGTCTCCGTACATCTTACTCGCACCCCGGTGAATTGCAAATCTGGACTGATGTGCTTCCCTTAGGATTTCTTCTCTTAATTCCGGTACATTAGGTGATACAAGCCTTGATTCAAGGATGTATGCGCGTGGGCTGTTTGTAGAAGATTATGTGAGAAACTCAACCTTAGGCTTCTGGATGGGGGTTTTCTGGTTGGTAAAAGATGGAAGGGTGAAGTGAACCACACGAGGGGTGATGAACCTCGTGATAAATCACAAACTTAGAGCTAGGAGGGCTGGTCTCAACTAGGTTCTAAGCGCACAAGCTTCTTTGAGAGAATAACTTGTAAAGAAAATTCGATCTTTATTAATTAGCAAAAAGGTTGTCGAACTACAATGCTGGAAGGAGCCTTATTAATATGCTCGACAGCTTGACCTTCTAGGGTCGACTCAAACAAAGAAAAGGAAATTTTACAAAAGTGCACAAAGGAAAAGATACAAAAGTGTATAACCGAAAAAGGACCTATTCCTAAAATGTTCTTGACTCAAAAATGTAAAGCATCTAGATCCTACCCTGCAAAACAGAAAGAGGCATATATTTGAATTGAAACTTAGCTTAACTTACCTCACGGCCAAGAAATGGAAGGTGGCCGTCCTTGTGGCATGCACGCGCCTTGCTCCTAGTCTTCGACTTGGAGTAGGGTTACAAATCTTTGGGCCCTGACCTCTCTTGCCACTAAAGTCCAAGTCTCTGATGTTCCTTGTGTTGTTGAGAAACCTTTGGACTCTACTTTACTCTTCTGGCCCATTGTCCTTAGCTGATCTTCCTCTAGGAGCTTGTCGACCCATAAGCTGAATTTGTGGAAGAGTGCCCTTGATCTGCTTCTTGTCATTGCTCCTTGAGGTACCACTGGTGTAGATACTTCTTCTAGGTGCATTTCCTGGAGCTGGTAGCTCATTTGGTCCGAGTCCTCTTGTGTGGAAGCGGAAATGCGCGTGTACTCGGCTGGATCGGCTGTACCGGCTCGATTGTGCGCGGTACTGGCCGGGATGCCTTCAGGACCGGCCAAGTTGATCCCGGAGTTGGCGGCATCACCAGAGGGACCGGCGGTGTCATCCACGTCCCCACCAAGTGTGCCGGAAGCTTGGGCCTCCCCGCCGGCGATGCTGACCGGTCTGGTCCTATAGGTCGAGGGTCCGGCGGTACTGCCTGGTCCGGCAGACGTGCCAGATGGTCCTGCTGTCTCGGGCAAGCTTCCTGGTCGGCCAGTCTGGTCTCCTGGCTGGATGTACGACCTGATGTCCTCATAATGCCCTCCCTCTTCAGTAGGTTTTGTCCTCAAAACTGGTTCATCTGCATGGAAAGGAGCTAAGTCAGTAACATTGAACGTATTGGACACATTAAACTCACCTGGCAGCTCGATCCGGTATGCGTTGTTGTTGATCCTCTCGAGCACTCTGAATGGTCCATCTCCTCTTGGTGCTAGCTTGGAACTCTCTAGGTTTGGGAACCTCTCTTGCCGTAGGTGTAGCCACACCCAATCGCCTGGTTGAAAGATCACCTCCTTTCTTCCCTTGTTGGCATGAGTCACGTACTGTCCGGTCCTCTTCTCCAAGTTTTCTGCTACCTTCTGGTGTAATCTCCTTATGAACTCTGCCTTGGATGCTCCGTTGAGGTTGGTCATCTCAGCTGGTGGTAGTGGTGTTTGCTCCAACGGGGTGAGAGGGTTGAAGCCGTATACTACTTCAAATGGTGTCTTTTTGGTTGCTGAGTGCACAGCTCGGTTGTAAGCGAACTCTATGAATGGCAGGCACTCCACCCAAGTCTTTAGGTTCTTCCCTAGTGTAGTTCTGAGAAGAGTTGATAGTGTCCTGTTGACAACTTCAGTTTGGCCATCGGTTTGAGGATGGCAGGTGGTAGAGAAGAGTAGCTTCGTGCCTAGCTTTCTCCAAAGGGTCCTCCAGAAATGGCTGAGGAACTTAGTGTCCCTGTCTGATACGATTGTCCTTGGCACTCCATGAAGCCGTACTATCTCCCTAAAGAACAGCTGAGCTGTTTGTGTGGCATCATTGACATTGGCACATGGAATGAAGTGTGCCATCTTGGAGAATCTGTCCACCACTACAAAGATTGCATCTTTGTGGTTGATCTTGGGCAGACCTAGAACAAAGTCCATGGAGATGTCCACCCATGGATGTGTGGGTATGGGCAGCGGGAGATACAACCCGTGAGGTTGCATTCGAGACTTTGCCTTCTTGCAAGTGATGCATCTTGCACAGTGAGCTTCTACTGTCCTCTTGATGTGTGGCCAGTAGAAGTGCTCCTTGACCACTGCTAGAGTCTTGTCGACACCAAAGTGGCCCATGAGTCCTCCTCCATGAGCTTCTCGGATGATAAGCTCCCTTAATGATCCTTGTGGTATGCACAGCCTTCTTTCTTGGAACAAGAATCCCTCATGGATGTAGAATTTGCCATGACTCCCTATGCCACATATTGACATAGGAAAATCAAATAAGACCTATCTTGACCTACAAGGCAAGTGTGAGCACGAAAATTCAGTTTGAATAACAAGGGAAATGAAAAAGGATGGGTTATTATTAACCACATGGTTGAAATGGTTAAATAGCTACCTTGGGAGAAGAATCAAGGTGAAAAAGTCATGCCCATGCTGCACACAGTCTTGGCAATCACACCAAACAGTCATGCCCATGCTGCACACAGTCTTGGCAACCACACCAAACAGTCATGCCCATGCTGCACACAGTCTTGGCAACCACACCAAACAGTCATGCCCATGCTGTCTCCTCTCTTCTCATTGGTTGTTGACAGGCTCCTCCTCTATTCAAACTCATCCACAAGTTTGAATTCGTTTTCTTTTGTGTTCACATTGTAAATCCTCTATAAAAGGGCTGTAAAGACTCAATGTATAATATACTCTTAGGAGATTCTTCTCCATAAGTCTAAGTCATTTCTCATTTTCTCATACTTCTCTTTGAGTTTTCAGATTCAATTCTTCACATTTCTCCTCTATAATCTCAATATTCTTACATGGTATCAGAGCATAAGATCATTCTCTTATCTTTTCTACTCAAATCTCTCAGTTTCTAATCTAAAATTCTGTCAAAAATCTCTCAGTCTTTAGACTAAAAACTCACGGTTTCATTCAACCATAAAAGCTGCTTCCTTTGAGCTCTTCAAAGCCTAACAATGGAGGATACAGTTCAAATTAGTTCCAGCCTGAAACCTACGGTGATAGCAGTAGTTCTCAAAGGCTTGAACTACACATTATGGTCAAGAACCATCAAGACAGCCATTTGTGGCAAGGACTTTGGAATCACATCTTGGAGGATAATACTCCATCTATAGATGATCCAAAGGAGAAGAAGGATGAGGCAACAAGAAAAGAAGAAGCTAGGTGGTTCCAAGAAGATCAATCAGTCCTTGGATTCCTCCAAAATTCATTGGACCCATCCATTCGTGAAGCTTATTCACATTGTGAAACTGCCAAGTCTCTTTGGGACACTCTCAAGAGGGTGTATGGGGATGTTTCAAACCTCAGTCGTGTGTATGAGGTTAAGAAGGCTCTCAATGATCTACACCAAGAGGATATGGAGTTCACAAAATTCCTGGGCAAGTTCCAGTCAACATGGTCCGAGCTTGACATGTTGAGACCAAGTTCTATGGATCCAAAGGTGCTTAATGAATGGAAGGAACAAGACAAGATATTTGGGCTCCTTCTCAACCTAAATCCAGCCTTTAAGGATGTGATTAAGTCCATCCTGAGAGAGCCAAAACTCCCTGATTTCGAAGAGGTGTGCTCACGGATTCAAAGGGAGCAAGGCAACATTGGTTTGTTTGGTGGTAAAGGAGAACTAGTCATGGCCAACAAAAGCGTGTTTAAGCAAGAGGATAGGAAGAGTGTGATGTGTGAGCATTGTAAGAGGAATGGCCACATCAAGGACAAGTGCTGGATACTTCATCCTCATCTCAAGCCAAACCGGTTCAAGGATTCAAAGGCTAACATCTCTCAAATGGTTGCGACTGAACCGGCAAGTTCATCCAACCAAGGAGGGGAGCTAGCTATGAATGTATCCATGGAGTATGTTAAGAAGAGTGACTTGGAGGATCTCATCAAGGCCTATGCCTCAAAACTCTCCGGTATCACACTCTACTCCCATAAATCGCTTGATAAACCAGATCATAAGTTGGTAGTGGATTCAGGTGCTTCTCACCATATGATTAGCAATGCTAGGTTGTTAAAGAACATTGAACCCTGTCTAGGACAAGTAACTATAGCTGATGGTAAGGGTATTCCAATTGAAGGAACCGGAAAATTAAGACTATTTGACAAAGAAACTAATGCATTCTTTGTACCTAAATTTAAGTCTAATCTAGTTTCTGTCAAAAGGCTACTAAAGACCTCAATTGCAATGTTACATTTGGGCCTAACAATGTTTACTTTCAGGATATTAAGAGTGGTAAGATACTTGGAGGTGGTGTAACTCAAGATGAGCTCTATGTTCTTGAAGACCCTCCAAGCAATTTGGATTCCTTAGCTTTCAAATCCTGTGTTTTTGCTAATAAAGATGTCTTATGGCATGCTAGATTAGGACATCCTCATGCTCGTGCTTTAAGCTTAATAATTCCTAATGTCGCTTATGATCACTCAGTTTGTGAGGCTTGTATCCTTGGCAAACATTGTCGTGTTGTTTTCCCTAAATCGTCTACAATTTATGAGCATTGCTTTGATTTAGTACATTCCGATGTTTGGACCTCACCTTACATGTCTAGAGATAGGAATAAATACTTTGTGACCTTTATAGATGAGAAATCGAAATATACATGGGTTACATTACTTCCATCTAAAGATAGGGTTTATGAGGCATTTATAAACTTTCATAATTATGTTACTAATCAATTCAATGCCAAGATCAAAGTGTTAAGATCAGATAATGGAGGGAATACACAAGTCAAAGATTCAAAGCTCATCTAAACAAACATGGAATACTACATCAAACTAGCTGTCCACACACACCACAACAAAATGGAGTTGCTGAAAGGAAGAACCGACACTTAATGGAAGTAGCAAGATCCATGATGTTTCATACCAATGTTCCTAAAATTTTTTGGGGAGATGCAGTCTTGGTTGCTTGCTACCTCATCAATCGGATTCCAACCAAAGTCTTGCAAGATATATCCCCATTTGAGGTACTCAATAAAACTAAACCTTCCATTGATCATTTATGTGTATTTGGGTGTGTGTGCTTTGTGTATGGTCCAGGTGATCTAAGAAACAAGTTGGAGGCAAAGAGCATCAAGTGTATGTTCCTTGGATATTCGACAACACAAAAGGGTTATAAGTGCTATGATCCGAGCAACAACAGGACATATGTGTCTAGAGATGTCAAGTTCATAGAAGAACAAAGCTATTATGATCAGAAAGATTGGGAAGGATTGAAGGATCTCTCAAGGTCACCTTCTGATTTGGCTACGAGTTTGAGGTTTCTCTTGAATCATTTGGGAAATGATCTGCCAAAGGATTCAAGACACGAAGAAACAAGAACCTTAAGTAGTTCACAAGATACCCAAGAGAATGAACAAGGGTGGTAACTCAAGAACCAACTCCAATCCAAGAAGAAGCTATGGCCCAAAATCAAGAACAAGACGACTTGGAAGTGGGTATAGAGGAACCTATTCACCAAATGGAAGAGGAAACGGTTGTAGAGGAGGCTGCACCACCTGTTCAGCATTTAAGGAGGAGTACTAGACTTAGGAACACTAGGGTATTCTACAACAACCAGGCCGTGGCTCATCCCATACAAGCTGTTTGTTCCCTTGACCTCTTGCCATCTAGTCATCAAGCATTCCTTGGAAAGATTGAACAAAGTCAGATTCCAAGGACTTATGAAGAAGCTGAGAGCAAGAAAGAATGGTTAGATGCAGTAAGAGATGAGAAGGGAGCTATGGAAAGGAATCATACATGGGATATACAAGAACTTCCCAAAGGCAAGAAGGCTGTGAGTTCCAAGTGGGTGTTCACCATCAAGTATAAGAGCAATGGGGACATAGAAAGGTACAAGGCACGTCTAGTTGCAAGAGGTTTCACTCAGACATATGGAGAGGACTATACTGATACATTTGCACCGGTGGCTAAGCTACACACTGTAAGGGTTGTTCTTTCACTAGCTACAAATCTGACTTGGGACTTATGGCAAATGGATGTCAAGAACGCATTCCTACAAGGAGAACTTGAAGAGGAAGTGTATATGACTCCACCACCAGGCCTTGAAGACTTTTGCAAAGAGGGACAGGTTCTAAGACTTAGGAAGGCAATATATGGGTTGAAGCAGTCACCAAGGGCCTGGTATCACAAATTAAGCTCCACACTTACTGATAATGGGTTTAGGAAATCCCATTCAGATCATACTTTGTTCACTCGTCAAAACTCCAAAGGAATCGTGGCGGTCTTGGTTTATGTGGATGACCTTATCATCACAGGAGATGATAAGGAAGGAATTCAGTCCACAAAGGCCTTCTTAAACAGATCATTTGACATCAAGGATCTTGGAGAGTTGAAGTACTTCTTGGGTATTGAAGTGTGTCGGTCTCAAGAAGGGCTCTTTCTATCCCAAAGAAAGTATGCTCTTGATCTGTTGACAGACACGGGAAAGCTTGGGGCTAAACCGGCCAAAACTCCTCTTGAAGATGGCTACAAGGTCAACGGAAAGGGGAGAAAGCTGATGAGTTATTTAAGGATGTTTCTCAGTATAGGAGACTAGTTGGGAAGCTGATCTACCTCACCCTCACACGACCAGACTTGTGTTTTGCTGTGAATCAAGTAAGTCAACATATGCAAAAGCCTACTGTATATCATTGGAGCATGGTAGAAAGGATCCTTAGATACATCAAAGGATCTCCTGGTCAAGGTATATGGATGGGCAAGAATGGGAACACTGAGATTGTCGGGTATTGTGATGCGGATTGGGCTGGTGATAGGGTGGATAGGAAATCAACCACTGGGTATTGCACCTTCGTTGGTGGGAACTTAGTCACTTGGAAGACTAAGAAGCAGAAGGTGGTTTCATGTTCTAGTGCTGAAGCAGAATATAGGGCTATGAGGAAGCTGACAAATGAAGTAACTTGGCTCAAAGCACTCTTGAAAGATTTCGGTATTGCACAACCAGGGCCAATTACCTTCCATTGTGATAATCAGGCAGCCATTCACATAGCTTCAAACTCAGTGTTTCACGAGAGGACCAAGCACATAGAGATCGACTGCCATAAGGTTAGGGAGAAAGTTCAAGATGGAACCATTCTGCCATGTTATACAAGGAGTGAAGACCAACTAGCTGACATCTTCACAAAGGCAGCAAGTCTCAAAGTTTGCAAGAACATCTTTAGCAAACTTGGGCTTGTTGATTTATCACACCCATGATCAAAGGTCTCCTAATCCAAGAGCAACACACTCTTTTTCCCTTATTAAGGTTTTGTCCCAAGTGGTTTTCCTTAATAAGGTTTTTAATGAGGTGTTGCCTTGGGTTCCCAAGCTTAAGACTTTAGGGTGATTCCAAAGTCTTTAGCTTGAGGGGGAGTATTGACATAGGAAAATCAAATAAGACCTATCTTGACCTACAAGGCAAGTGTGAGCACGAAAATTCAGTTTGAATAACAAGGAAATGAAAAAGGATGGGTTATTATTAACCACATGGTTGAAATGGTTAAATAGCTACCTTGGGAGAAGAATCAAGGTGAAAAAGTCATGCCCATGCTGCACACAGTCTTGGCAACCACACCAAACAGTCATGCCCATGCTGCACACAGTCTTGGCAACCACACCAAACAGTCATGCCCATGCTGCTCTTGGCAACCACACCAAACAGTCTGCCCATCTCTTCTCATTGGTTGTTGACAAGCTCCTCCTCTATTCAAACTCATCCACAAGTTTGAATTCGTTTTCTTTTGTGTTCACATTGTAAATCCTCTATAAAAGGGCTGTAAAGACTCAATGTATAATATACTCTTAGGAGATTCTTCTCCATAAGTCTAAGTCATTTCTCATTTTCTCATACTTCTCTTTGAGTTTTCAGATTCAATTCTTCACATTTCTCCTCTATAATCTCAATATTCTTACACCACACTCCTTGTAGCTCTCAGCAAAGTCAGGATCATCCTTGTACAGATCCTTGATGTGCTCGAATCCTAGGACCTTTGCCTCCATGGTTGATATCAAGGCAAACCTCCTTGATAGTGCATCGGCTACAACATTATCTTCGCCCTTCTTGTACTTGATGATGTACGGGAAGGTCTCTACGAACTCCATCCACCTGGCATGTCTCCTCTTGAGATTGGTTTGCCCTCTGAGGTGTTTGAGAGTCTCGTGATCAGTGTGGATCACAAACTCCTTGGACAACAAGTAATGCTGCCAAGTCTCCAATGCTCGGACAAGGGCATAAAGCTCCTTGCCATAAGTGGGGTAGTTCATTGAGGCACCACCTAGCTTCTCACTGAAGTATGACACTGGTCTCCCTCCTTGGGTTAGCACTGCTCCTATGCCTATTCCAGAGGCATCACACTCCACTTCAAACGTCTTGTTGAAGTCGGGCAGGACTAGCACTGGTGCATGTGTAAGGCTGTCCTTCAAGGCCTGGAATGCCTTCTCCTGAGCTTATCCCCAGCTGAATCCCACGTTCTTCTTTACTACTGCCGTCAGTGGTGAGGCAATACTGCTGAAGTTGGGCACGAATCTCCAATAGAAGCTGGCCACTCCGTGGAAGCTCCTTACTTGGCTGATATTGCCTGGTGTTGGCCATTCATGTATGGCTCGAATCTTCTCTTCATCAACCTGTAGGCCCTGTGAACTTACAACAAAACCTAAAAAGACAAGTTTATCAGTACAAAAGGTGCACTTCTTGAGGTTGGCATAAAACTCTTCTTGTCGAAGGGTTTTAAGGACCATCTCAAGATGTGTGAGGTGTTCCCGTAGGCACTTACTATAAACTAGTATGTCATCAAAGTAAACCACTACAAACTTACTGATGTACGCCCAAAGAACTTGGTTCATAAGGCGCATGAAGGTGCTTGGAGCATTAGTCAAGCCAAATGGCATGACTATCCACTCGTAGAGCCCTTGCTTTGTCTTGAAAGAAGTCTTCCATTCATCACCTTCTTTCATCCTGACCTGGTGGTATCCACTCTTGAGGTCTATCTTGGAGAAGACCGTAGCTCCACTCAGCTCATCTAGCATGTCATCCAGCCGTGGTATTGGATGCTGGTACTTGACTGTGATGTTGTTGATTGCTCGGCAGTCCACGCACACGCGCCAAGTCCCATCCTTCTTGGGCACTAGTAGCACTGGTACGGCACATGGACTGAGGCTCTCTCGAACATATCCTTTGTCCAGGAGTTCCTTGACTTGCTTCTCAAGCTCCTTGGACTCCTCTGGACTCATCCGGTAGGCTGGCCGGTTGGGCAGGGCTGCTCCGGGCACTAGATCAATCTGGTGCTCTATGCCACGTAAAGGAGGCAAGCCTGCTGGTATCTCCTCTGGAAATACATCCTGGAATTTGTTGAGGAGAGTTGCTACTTCAGGAGGTAGCTCTACCTATCCCTGTTCTACACTCAAAACTTCTTTGAAGACCATTAGTAACATTAGATCCTTCGAGGCTAAAGCTCTCCGGACATGGCTTGGTTGAATAAGAAAATTAGACTTGATCAGTTTCTTTTCCTTACTCATTTGGAGTTGTAGCTCGTGTACCTGAGCAGGCGTAAGAGGAGCTAGGCTGACCTTTCTCTTGTCATGCACGAAGGTGTAGAGATTGGATCGGCCATCATGCCTGGTCTCTTTGTCAAACTGCCATGGTCTTCCTAGTACAAGTGGCCAGCTTGCATGGGCACCACGTCGCACACGACTTGATCCTGGTACTTGCCCACACTGAATGGTACAATGACTTGTTCATGGATCTTTAGCTCCACTTTGTCATCGAGCCATCTCAGTCTATATGGTCGAGGATGCCTTGTCTTCTCTAGACCTAGCTTATCAACCATATATGCACTAGCAACGTTAGTGCAAGAACCACCATCTATAATGAGGTTACATACCTTGCCCTTGATGGTGCAACGGCTGTGGAAGATGTTCTCCCTTTGGATGGTCTCTGAAGGATCCACCATTGCACTGAGGATACGCCTAGTGACCAGCACTTCCCCACATCAGGGTACTCAATGTCACCATACTCTCCTTCTGGTTCATAGTCCTCTTCATCTTGGGACTCATACTCTCCTGCCTCCGTAAATAGCATGACTCGGTTGTTTGGGCACTCCCTTGAGATGTGTCCACGTCCCCTGCACTTGAAACAAGTTATGTCACGTGATCTTTGAGGGTTAGAAGACTTACCAGGCTCTCTCTGGTCACGGGTGGGTTCAGGAGGCTTGCTCTTGAACCTTGACTCGATCTCTATGCTTTTGCCTTTGTCTACGGTCTTGGGCATGTTGCTTGGTGCCCAAGGTGTCTTAGGCTTGCTGCGGATGTCTTGGCTCTTACGCTTGATGTGCTGCTCAGCTTGCACAGATAGGTGGAACAAGTCTTTGAAGTCATTGTAGATTTGTCTTTCCACCTTGCGGCTGATCCTTTCTTGGAGTCCATCCAAGAATTGTGCCATCAATGCTTCTTCATCATCATTGAGCTCCAATCTGTTCCTTAGCTTCTCGAACTCTTCATAGTACTCCTCTACTGATCTGGTACCTTGCTTAAGAGTACGAAAACGACGTTGCAAATCTCTATGAAAGTAAGGTGGAACAAACCTTTGTCGCATGAGGTCTTTCATGTCGACCCATGAATCTACGGGTCTCATTCTCTTCCTCCTTCTGTCTGATACCTCACGATCCCACCAGATGAGGGCATTGTCCATGAGTTGTGCTACTGCCATTGAGTCTCTCCTAGGTCCTGGTTGGTTGTAGTGATCAAAGATATGATCCATTCTCCTCTCCCAATCTAGGTAAGCCTCGGGGTCTACTTTTCCTGCAAAATTTGGAGGAGTTAGTTTAACATCAGGATGAATTACCCGGTTGTAGGTGCGTTCATCTCCATCCTCATGATGTCTTGGAGGCATTCTTGGTCTCTGGTGAAGACCATATGGCTCAAAGCCATCATCTTCTGCCTCTGGTTGCCGTGGAGGTCCTCTCGGCCTATGGTGATAGTTATGAGGTTGTGTGTCCTCATCTCCATCTGGCTGGGGTTCCTCCTGTTCGTGCCGTGTCCTAAGGTGCTCAGGACCCTCAGGACGGTCTTGCTCAGCTCTCACGTGCCTTATGGCCTGGAATCTCACCGGTCTTTCCACGCGCTCCAACCTCTCGCCTATGGATGCGAGTTGTGTTTGGAGTGTGGTGAACATGGCCATCATGGCTTCGGTTGCTTCTCTATTTTCTTCTCCCATGGTGTGCTACAAAGAAAGAAGACAAGTTAGGATGCTCCTAAATTGTTAGGAGGGTTTTCTTTTTATAAGGGGTTCGAAAAAATGCAAAAAGGAAAAATCCTAAGGAAAGGAAATTCGAATAAAAGGAAAAAGGAAACTTCCTAGACAACTTGTGCTAGCTGTCCAATTCAAAATCTTTTGGGTATTTTCCTATTTTCTTTTCTTTTCTTTTTGTTTTCTTTTTAATTTAACTTAAAATTAATGGAAATATGAATTAAACAAAAAGGAAAACGTGAATGGTAATACAAAAGTGAATCTAAACCCTAGTGATACACGTAGAAGGCTAGATGCACACGGTTTGGAGTTTGAGGTTATTTTTTTTGATTTTTCTTGAATGCGACTTAAACTAATGCAAGAACTAAAAACAAAACAAGCAAAAGGATAGAAACAACCTGGTTTAGGAGCTTTAAGCTCTGATACCAAAATGATACAAGCCTTGATTCAAGGATGTATGCGCGTGGGCTGTTTGTAGAAGATTAGGTGAGAAACTCAACCTTAGGCTTCTGGATGGGGGTTTTCTGGTTGGTAAAAGATGGAAGGGTGAAGTGAACCACACGAGGGGTGATGAACCTCGTGATAAATCACAAACTTAGAGCTAGGAGGGCTGGTCTCAACTAGGTTCTAAGCGCACAAGCTTCTTTGAGAGAATAACTTGTAAAGAAAATTTGATCTTTATTAATTAGCAAAAAGGTTGTCGAACTACAATGCTGGAAGGAGCCTTATTAATATGCTCGACAGCTTGACCTACTAGGGTCGACTCAAATAAGAAAAGGAAATCTTACAAAAGTGCACAAAGGAAAAGATACAAAAGTGTATAACCGAAAAAGGACCTATTCCTAAAATGTTCTTGACTCAAAAATGTAAAGCATCTAGATCCTACCCTGCAAAACAGAAAGAGGCATATATTTGAATTGAAACTTACCTTAACTTACCTCACTGATACAAGCCTTGATTCAAGGATGTATGCGCGTGGGCTGTTTGTAGAAGATTAGGTGAGAAACTCAACCTTAGGCTTTTGGATAGGGGTTTTCTGGTTGGTAAACGGTGGAAGAGTGAAGTGAACCACACGAGGGTTGATGAACCTCGTGATAAATCACAAACTTAGAGCTAGGAGGGCTGGTCTCAACTAGGTTCTAAGCGCACAAGTCTCTCTTGAGAGAAAGCTCGTAGGGAAAAAGTTCTACTTTATTAATAATCAAAAAGGTTGTCGAACTACAATGCTGGAAGGAGCCTTCTAATATGCTCGACAGCTTGACCTTCTAGGGTCGACTCAAATAAGAAAAAGGAAAGTTTACAAAAGTGCACAAAAGGAAAAAATACAAAAGTGTATAACCGAAAAAGGACATATTCCTAAAATGTTCTTGACTCAAAAATGTAAAGAAACTAGATCCTACCCTGCAAAACAGAAAGAGGCATATATTCGAATGTAAACTTACCTTAACTCACCTCACGGCCAAGAAATGGAAGGTGGCCATCCTTGTGGCATGCACGCGCCTTGCTCCTAGTCTTCGACTTGGAGTAGGGTTAAATATCTTTGGGCCCTGAACTCTCTTGCCACTAAAGCCCAAGTCTCTGATGTTCCTTGTGTTGTTGAAAAGCCTTTGGACTCTAATTTGCTCTCCTGGCCCATTGTCCTTAGCTGTTCTTCCTCTAGAAGCTTGTCGACCCATAAGCTGAATTTGTGGAAGAGTGCTCTTGATCTGCTTCTTGTCATTGCTCCTGGAGGTACCACTGGTGTAGATACTTCCTCTAAGTGCATGTCCTGGAGCTGGTAGCTCATTTGGTCCGAGTCCTCTTGTGTAGAAGTGGAAGTGTGCGTGTACTCGGCTGGATGGCCTGTACCGGCTGGATTGTGCGCGGTACTGGTCGGAATGACTTCAGGACTGGCCAAGTTGATCCCGGAGTCGGCGGTGTCATCAGGGGGACCGGCAGTGTCATTCACGTCCCCACCAAGTGTGCCGGAAGCTTGGGCCTCTCCGCCGGCGCTGTTGGCCGGTCTGGTCCTATAGGTCGAGGGTCCGGCGGTACTGTCTGGTCCGGCAGGCGCGCCAGATGGTCCTGCTGTCTCGGGCAAGCTTCCTGGTCGGCCAGTCTGGTCTCCTGGCTGGATGTACGACGTGATGTCCTCATCATTCCCTCCCTCTTCAGTAGGTTTTGTCCTCAAAACTGGATCATCTGCATGGAAAGGGGCCAAGTCAGTAACATTGAACGTATTGGACACATTAAACTCACCTGGAAGCTCGATCCGGTAGGCGTTGTTGTTGATCCTCTCGAGCACTCTGAAGGATCCATCTCCTCTTGGTGCTAACTTGGAACTCCTTAGGTTTGGGAAC